>MU185581.1:87895-173758 GCA_016904865.1 Pissodes strobi
ATAATAATAATAATAATAATAATAATAATAATAATAATAATAATAATGATAATAATAAAGTTTATTTGATAATTAGTACATAATTACAATTTTGTGTGATTAGGTGCACAATTAATTGTAAAAAAATTTGTGCGTGCACCTATACAGGAATTAATTTAGGTTAGCACTACTACAAGCCCTATGGAAAATAGATTATACGCAGAAGGCAGCGCAGTTATTAAAGTAATAGACCGGGGGATAGTGACAGATTTTAGGACACGATTATACTCAGTATGCCTTTCAGAGGACAATATGATCCGTATATCTTCATGATAATAATGCGTGAATCAAAGAGTGGTCCTGGGTTCTTCATATTAAAAAAAGATTCGTCATTTGTTCGAAAACTATGTGTTTTGGTACGAGTTTAGTCAAGCTGCCATGTGCTTTGTAATGAAATTCAAAATAAAAATTCCTCGGAAAACCATTGGCATACCGATAAGGTTGGCCCGAAGGGCTGGTATGGCCACGTGAACTTGTATTGAATATGAACATTTTCGGCGTTTTTAAACAGGCTGCCACTGATAAGTATACAAGTTCTTGTTATAAAACTGCTTAAGGAAAGATGGCATACCGATTGCGTATGCCCAAGTACTGTTTATATTGCGAAAATTTTGTACAGTTATGGAATAACATTCTGTGATTTTAGTCAGTACAAAATTTGTTGTAACATTAAGTTTGTATCCTAAAATGTTGATATGTAATATGGCATACGGGTTGTGCGGGTTCGTCATATTAAAAAATAAAAATGAAGTTGCAAAATAGGAAAAAAAAATCCGTGTTTTTAAGCAGTATGCCTTTTTGTTTTTATTATAATCATGGTATATCTAGGTGAAATAAGAAATGGCATACAAGTTAGGCGAGTTTTCCATATAAAAAATTGTAAAAAAATTATGAAAAAAAATCCCTGTTTTTAATCAGTATGCCTCTTGGCTTATAATTAAAGTTAGGAATTTACATTGTTAAAATAAAAACGGCATACAAGTTGTGAGGGTTTATCATATTAAAAAAAATTTAAATAGTTTTGTTACTGACGGGAATCGAACAGAGTCGCCCACACCGCAAGAACATGGAATGATCCACTATCAGAGCTCGTCAAGTAGGAGGCAGTAGGCTACACACAACACGATTTCCCTTTCTTTTAGTACCGGGTAACTATTAAACCAAACTAAGAATGGCATTCGGCTATATCTCGAAAAGCAATTGTCGTAAAGACTTATTATGACTAAAGGACTAAAACGGCCAAGAGAAAATGTTGGAAATAATCTTTAAATTTTCAAAATGACCGCCAGGGGGCGTAATATCCATCTTAAATTTTAAAACCCGTTTTTTGCAAAATTTTCCTAAATTAAAGATAGTAGAATGCATTGCCATTTTAGGGCCGAGATAAATTCGATTCCTTTGAAGTGAATACTTCTTTGGTCGCATGAGAGTGATTTTCCAAGCCCGCGTAACGGCACGATTTGGAATATTCGTCTCGCAAGAGATAAAGTATATGACTCTTTCTCTCTTATGGAATCGGTAATTTTGACTGTTCGAGTTGCGATTGAATCGGACTTCTATGTAGAAGACTCTCGCGCGTTTTACGCTATAACAGATTTTCTATTATATATTCGCAGTGTATTTGGATCCATAGCTTAATGTTATTAAGCTCAATTCGATAAAGAGGTATTCACTTTTAACACGTGTAGCTCTTTTTGCTTTATATTCATTCAATATGAGTGAATATTGCCCTTCTGTCTCCTTAAAATTTGAACTTTTTTAGAAACGAAGTATGTTAGCGGCAACAGTTTACATTATCATTGCATTGAAAATAAGGACAAACACTTCTACAGATGGAAAATTCATATTTTTTCACAATAAAACCCCAAAAATATCTAAAAAAAAACGGACTTAAAAAATATATGATTGTAATGAGGCACGAGTTCATCTGTTTACCTGTAACTATAGCATGCTCGATAGCACCGAAACTTTTTGAAAAAATCTCTTGAATTTCGATGCATGCATTCTTCCACCATGCAATAGAGCACTCCAACAACACATATTGCGTACGACATGTATTGGTAATATGTGGAGCAATGCGTACTTGTCTAATCCAAGCACCTTAAATCCGATGGAATTTGGCTGGATGATAGAGCCGAATAATACGTACACCCTCCTGGTTTGAAGGCGACGAGATTCCGCAATCCGTTCATGAAGTCTTCATTAAACCGAACGCTACAGAAGGCAATACAAAAAGAAATGACAACCGTCACTTGTCATTTACACAGATTTCTTAAGGTCCTCATTAAAATATGAAATACCTATGATTATTTACAGACCATGAAAGGGATTTGCAACGTGGCAGCGAATCGATCGCAGCATTGGATGATTATGATGATAATGAAGACGATGATGATAATGGCTTCATTGATGAGGAAGACGATAAAATCGACATCGAAGTCACACAAGAAGAGGAGAATGTTAGCGACGAAGAACCAAATTTCGAAATAGATATTGTGGAGTGATGGAAAAAATGAGTGAGTCTGCTAGTACCCGAGGCACTGATGTGTAAACATGTCCTATATTGACATGCACTATATTTGAGCAGCCTTCGTAGAATCACTGCGCATGGTTATGATGTCACAGCCGTTTACACATTTCTGTCCCCATCCGCTTGAACATTTTCGTCCCATTTGCCGAGATTTACCCTCATACCGCCGCGTAAGATGTTTACGCATCAAAAATGTACTCCATAATTATGATTTATATGATTGGTTTCCAATAAACCATCTTTTCATAAATTCTTTTTTTTTTCTATTTTTATAAACTTTAGACCTCATCAATCGGTGTGCCATTTGTTATTCCACCTGCATATACCATGATTATAAATAATAATAGAAATGCAGACTGCTTAAAACCATAAAAAATGTTACGTTTTTCTTACACTGGTTTTGTTCTATATTTGCATCTTTTTTTTTTATTTTCGACATGCTTGGGCCTTATCGATCGGTATGCCATTTGTTATTCCATCTACATATACCATGAATATAATAAAAACAAAACGGCATACTGCATAAAAACTCGGAATTTGTTTTTTCTATTTTGCAATGTTTAGCTGGTAGCTGCACCCCCAATACACATACCATAAGTGAGCACCGATTCTACCACTGACTTATAAATACCCTTAATACAATTCCTTGACAAGCTTTGTCTCAAGATGTAGAACTTATACATAAGTTTTCGAATTTTATTACAAATATATTCTATGTGACAGTCCCATTTCAAGTGACTGTCAAAAAACACTCCAAGATAATTTACCTTGTTAACTGCACCAATCTTTGCACTACAATTGCCATTTCGATTATTCAAACAATCATTTTCATGAATTTTAATTGTATTAATATTAGGTAAACCGGTCCTGTTCATAGCATAAAAAATTAAATGCGACTTATCAACATTGAGAGACAACAAACTAGAGACCAACCACCCTTTAACATGATTAATGACCTCTTCTGCTTTTGTGAAAATTTCGTTCCAGGAATTTTCTTTAACAGTTATTACTGTGTCATCAGCATAGCAAACCACGGTGTCCTTGGGTAAAACAGAGACATTTTTCAACATACAATGTAAACAGCACAAGTCCCAAGACAGTACCCTGCGGCACACCATACCTCACAGGTTGGGGAGTGCTCAAGGAGCCCCCAATTTTAACTTGCTGCGTATTCGGTTATTTAGATATGATTTAACAAGATCCCTGGATAGCCCCCTAATACCCTTTTGTTCGAGTCTATCCAGTAAAATATGGTGCGGCACAGTGTAAAAGGCCTTGGCCAAATCCAAAAATATTGTCATACACTTCTTTCGCGTATTAAAACCCGTGACAATGTGGTCCACTACACTAACAAGTGCATCCTCAGTTCCACAAAGTTTATTAATGCCATATTGACCACTTTTCCACAATTTTACCAATGTTGTTTGTCAGGGCAATGGCCTATAGTACTGCATAGTGTCTCTAGGACCTGTTTTATGCAAAGGAATAATTATTGTGTTCTTTAGTATATCAGGGAAAACACCGGTAGAGAAGATCAGATTAATTAAATCAATAAATTCGACTTAACATAAAAAATTAATCCATCACACTTATTTATAAAACTTTGGTTATAACATAATCGATAACCAGGAATATTCAAATTGCTCACTTTATACGAAACATTATTTGTTTCTGATAGAGCAATTACGTCGAAGCCTTTACCAAGGAAATCTAGGTACGTAGTTAAATTTTCAAAATTTTTAAATATGCTTCTTACATTTAAATGAACAAAATCCCTAGCCTCGTAATTGAAAAGGTCAGTAGAATCGATATTATCAACTATTTGTGTATTGTAATCTATAACATCATCATTTTTGGCTATGTCTTCCCATCATGGGATTTAGCAAAGTCATTGTCCACTTGGTTTCGTCCCTCGCCGTCGCGCCGCGCCATTTGGATTTGCCTTTTCCATGTCAAGCCACGTTCCAGGTGTACTCCACAGTACCTGATTTCGGTGTTCTAATGTTGTTTATCCGTTTGTGAGGTCCGGCAGCCTTTCGGCTCCTCTGGAGGATTATGGCCTGCGTTTTGCGCTCATTAACCTTAATCTTCGAGTTTACCATATAGTTTATAAGCTCGTATGTTGCCTCCTGTAGCACAGCGCTTATCCTCCTTGTGTCGGTATGGGCAAATTGTACCACTGTATTGTCAGCCTGCAACGAAATTTGCGTGTCGTCAAATGATGGTATATGATTTGTGAATATTGGGTACAAAGATGGTCCAAGGGCTGAACCCTGCGGTACTCCTGCCTCAAGTGTCCTAGGCCTGGATATTTTGCCTTTAATTCTCACATAAATTATGTGAGGTAGTTACTTATGATCTTGATGATACGGTGAGAGTAGCCCCCTACTATCATCTTATAATACAGCGCCTGATGCCATACTCTGTCGAAGGCTCTTTCTACGTCTAGAAAGCTTGTCCCTGTCGCTTGGTCGTTGTTCAAGCCACCTGTGTTATTCCCTACTACTTTTAGCAGCAGTAACTACCTTGATTGTACTTCCTAAATCCGTATTGGAAACAAGGGTTCGTGTCGAGTTCGTTGGATTTGTCGTTGAGTCTTCTGAGGATCACTCTCTCAGCTACCTTGGTCACAGACTAATATTTCTGTAATTTTCGGGATAGGTCTTAAGGCCGCGTCCCATGCATCCGTTTTTCAGACATCCGATCATCCGAAATGTCTGAAATTTGCCAGAGTATTTTTTGCTCCGTCCCATACATCCGAAACCTTCGGTCCGAAAATCTCCTAACTGTCAATTTTGTTTTGGCGCGAAATGCCGAAATGTTATAATATTTATCTATGTTTGTTGTGTTAGCGGTTAGCGTATTAGAATTAGATCAGATAATCAGATCTAATCACTAATCTCAATACTAAATGTTGCTCAATTCATTAAGCATTTATTTGTTGATATTTTACCTCTTTTTTTGCATAGATGGGATCGCAAACTGAAGTTTTCGACGAGGAAATGTATTCTGAAGTAAGTATGAGAATGAAAGTTCTTAGATATTAAGCGCTTTTCGTTTAATTTAACGTAAAATAACTTATCAAGTCAGTGTAAACAAAAAACGAAATACCTATACTATATTGGCCTCTTTCGATTTCAGTTGGCTCTAAAATATGATTTTTTACAAGTTTTTATAATGTTATTGTATATATTTCTTTGCAGATCATTACCGAGACCCAAGAACAGCCACTGCCAAATAACGAAGTAGCAGAAGAGCAGTATACAGTTGAGGAGCTACTTATTGGCTGTGTAGACACAAGACCCCCATTATGGGACAGCCGTCTACCATTAAAGGATCGTTCAAAAATTATGCGAGAAAATCTTTGGTTAGAAATATTTAATGAATTTGGGAGTAATCCTGAATTGTCTGTGGATTTTTTAATGACAAAATGGCGCAACTTGCGAGACACTTATGTGAGAATGAAGAGCGAGTATATTCCTAGTAGATCTGGAAGGAAAAAAAAACAAAAAGTGGGAGTTTTTCGACCTCTTGCAGTTTTTAAATGACTTCATCAATTATCGACCAACAGTTTCAAATTTAAAAGTATCTGATAGCAATAACGCTAAACTTGCCACCTCCTTACGTTCTCCAACAGAAAGTGTTGGGCCCACTGAATCAGAGTCAATTCTAACATACAAAAGAAAGCAGTCCGATAAGAAAGTGGAAGGTGCAATTTTGAATGCATTAGTAAAAGTAAATGCCACTCCTGTTGCAGCAGAACTACCACAGTTTTATTCTAAGAGGATAAACCCCATATGTGAAAGAATTTCAACAATAATGGAAAATATGCCTGAGAAAGCAAAAACCTTACTTGAAATCAAATTGCTGCAAATAGTTTATGATGCTGCCAAGGATTATTTAGAATAAATAAGCAAAACCTTTTATTACTGATATAAATCATGTTTCTGTATTGCCTACCCACTCAAATAAACAATTGTATTAAAATCAAACATTTGTCTTTTTCTATGATTAGCTTATGCTTATTTTTGCATTGCATATACATATGTTATAATAATCAGTACAAAATATGTTCAATAACTCTGTGAATAAATGTGCGCAGGACATTAGAACTGAATAGTCAGATATTTAGATTATATTTGTATATTATATTATATTTTATATATTTATAAGAAAATCATTTATTCCATTGAAAAGAAACTGCTCCTTTATTCATAAAATAACTGGCTAATTCCTCTCTCATCTTTTCCGCAGTTCTACCATACATATTGGAACTAGTTTTCTTGATGGGTAAAAGATTATTTCTTTTCTCTTCCTCTCTCCAATTCCCCGACAATACTTCACCATTTTAATTTTCTTTGTCCATAACAGTACTAGCAAGGTATCTTTTTTCTGTTCCCGGGTTTGCCTCCGAGTTTAAAATATAGTTATGTAGGCAGACTGTAGCTTTAACAATGGCTCTAATTGTACAATCATTTGCTGCAATAGGTTTTCTGTAGATACGCCATCTGGAGGCAAGGATTCCAAACACGTTTTCAATCACTCTACGTGCTCTGCACAATCTAAAAAAATAAATTACTTTAAGCGCATTATCTTACACATCACAGAAGAAAAATTGAAACAAATTTTTGTAGTTATTTATAAAAGGTACATGAATAATTATCTAAAATTAATACTTATAATATGATGCCCATACTCTTATTTATTTGCAGGTTCAATATTGTGGGACAAAATAATTCTAGTTTTATTTTCAAGCCACAGTTGTATACAATTAGATCATTTGTGATGTAAGTACCTAATAGTTATGCAAAAACAATACTTATAAATAACATGCATCTTATTAGTGCAGGCTCCAATGGGTTCCTCGTTTGCAAAATCTGCAGACCGCAATCTGTTTTGTGATTTGTGTATCTGAGACCTTTGTCTGCATAAAAAAGCATGTTGCCGCGCGCGCGCATGGTGCGATTGCCGTTTCGTCCCCCCACTATTTCACCTCCGGCATAAACTAGAAAAGTTAGGTTGCCGAGGAATGTGGTATCGCAGAAAAAATTATTCATAACATCTGACGACTGATTTGGGTTCTTAAGACAGTACCTTATCATCGGAAACAAAGTCCCCAAAAATCCCCGCATTGGAAAATTTACAAGAGCCAATGGAGATATTACAATTTTAATGTAAACTACTAGAAAGTGAAATTGGCGTTCACGGCTCCAAGGGGTCATCTGATCATGGTTCAAACGTATTTTTTTTTAAGAAAAAGTAATTTTTCAACCCGGAAATGATAATTTTTCCCAATCGGGAAAAATTCTCCGGAAATGGCTAAAAAACTGAGCAAAATGGGCTTATCTGATCAGTTTTGACGCTGACGCGCATCTTGTGTCCGTGTGCGTGTGAAGGCACGTGCGGTTTTAAAGGAAATGAAAATGGGATAATTGAGTTGTTTAAAGAGAAATAAGGGCACATCAGCCCTTGGAAATATTTAATCAGTATAAATATTCATATTAAATATAGCAGTACCACTTAATATTTAAAAGATATGTGGACATACATTTTCCTGAAACAGTAGTATAAAAGCATGTATGTTCCGTTAGATCAGTATGGCTAGAAATACCATAACTTGACAATTTCACAAATAATTATGAAATAAAAAAAATTAAATTACTCTAAACGCCATCTGGGTCGTCGGGGTCTTCTTCATTATGAAGCAACTCTGCATGAACACTCTCCACTACTGTGTTCAATCCCCTCGGACCGGCATCCATATAAATTTCTACATCTGGACTTCCACGCACACCTAATTAAGCTCAAGAGACTCCACAGGGCAAGTGCACAAGCCGCGCTGGGTTGTCCAGTTTTCTCCAGCCGTACTTCGTTGCGTCCAGCTTTGTTCCTGTCCCAAGCCATTCTTGAACTTAAAAAATATCAACCTAATTAATATTTTACTAATGCAGAATGCTTTACCCTTTTATTTTTCTTCAAATTACCTGCAGGTGCACGCGCAATGAATGTTGTCGAGCAGCTGCAGGGGGCAAAGTTTTCAGCTGCAAGTCAGCATCTAGTTTTTGCGTGGCGGCTGCACTTGTTGTAGAGGGTGTAGCGAAGGTCATCTAGGGTGGCATATTTCGCTCCTCTGTATAAAGCAAGAAGCTATTTCTTACCGCAGGAGACGATCCTCTCCAAATCTGCTCCGGGCTTATTAAAAACTCCAACTTCGTTGCCCTGGAGAATTTTCAATGTTGATGCCTTTCCTTTTCCAAAAACTGCTTGCATTGTATCACAGCCGGAAAAGGCATGAGCAAAGAGAATGGCTGACTTCACATTGTCAAGGTGCTCCTGTATCAATTCGATGTTCTGTGTCTCTTCCACAGGTCCCTTTATCGAAAAATCACAACTTCTGGGTAGGTTTTCTGCGCTGGACAAGCATGGCAAGAATAGCCGTGTCTGTTGCAGCTATAGCAAAGATCGGGCTATTATACTGGTCAAGGTATCTGCATCCCCGGGGTCCTGTAGCACCCTTATCCCTCTCTATTCGAGTGCAGGCTTCAGAAGGCGGGTCCAGTTTGTTTTATTCTGACCGTTTCCCCGTAGTTCTTCGCTGTTGCTCTGATGACTTGGTTGACAACGCAACGAAGTATGACTGGAGAAAACTGGTCTACGCAGCGCGGTTTGTGCCACACTGCTCCGACCTGCTCGCTGCCCCGCCGAGTCTACTGAACCTAATTAGGGGTGCGTGCAAATCCGGATGTGGCGATGCGTGTGGATACTGCGGCCGGTCCGCGGAAATGGTGTGCCGGGAATGATGTCATCACTGCAGTAGATAGTGTTCTAATGCAGAAATTCCGCATAATGAAGAAGACCCCGATGATCCAGATGGCAACTAGAGTAATTTCATTTTAAATTTTTTTATTTCATAATTATCTTTGAAAGTTTCAAGTCATGGTATTTCTAGCCATATTTATAGACTGATTTAACCGTACATAGTAAAGCTTTTATACTACTGTTTCAGTAAAATGCATGTCCACATATGATATATTTTAAGTATTAAGTGGTACTGTTATATTTAATATGAATATATATAATTAATATGAATATATATAAAAATTAAATATTTTCAAGGGCTGATGTGCCCTTATTTCTCATTAAACAACTCTTTTATCCCATTTTCATCTCCTTTAAGACCCCATGCGCGCTCTCGCGTAAACGCCACGGCACGCGCCTTCACACGCACACATACTCACACATTTAACACAGGCACGCACTCACAAGATGCGCGTCAGCTTGAAAATTGTCCAGATAAGCCTATTTTGTCCCGCTTTTATTAAGCCACTTCGGGTGAATTTTTTTCCTGATTGGAAAAAATTGTCATTTTCGGATTGAAAAGAAAAATTTTTTTTCAAAAAAATATTTTTGAATGATGACCCCTTGGTGCCGTGAACGCTAATTTCACTTTATAGTAGTATAAATTAAAATTGAAATATTTCAATTGGCTCAAAATTTGTAAGAAAGTAAAACACTGTTTTTAAAATTAACTATAATTTTTTTTCTATGATTTTTTAATTAAAATTAAACATATCGTACCTACTGACTTGTGGTGTGTTATATTTATAACCGAAAAAAGTATACATACAGCCTTAAACATTCGTTTTTAATAGTCCCATGATTATGATCAATACTTTTTCGAAGTATGCTAACAATGTTAACAGCAATGGGGAAGGGGAAGGGGGAGAGAGAACGTACCACAACCCTCACTGGCAACATCATTCATATCGAAGTATAAGATCAATACAGCACATATCAGAAGTCAGAATGCGGTCTGCATATTTTGCATACGGAACTCCACTGGGAGCCCGGTCTATATCTATAGCACAAACAATATAGCTACGCAACAGACGGCGCCTGAAATGTGTCTAAAACGAGCCGAATAATGAGGCTGTCGGCTGCCGCGAGCCTCATTCGCTTCTTTCGACGGCATCTCGTTCACTGGAAACAATATAGATGGCGCTACGAACAGCTTCAATTCGATACGCTGTTGTCATATCCACTGAATTGTAGGTAAATTTCAGTTTAAAAAGTTATAACTTATTAGGTACTTAAAAAGTAATATAACTTCTGTTAATATATTTTTGATCATACATTTGTTAAATTTTACCCAGTTCCTATTATAAAAAAGGTGAAATATTGTACAACTAACCCCTGACAATGCAGAAAAAGGAGTAGAATTTGAACAAAATAACGAAAAAATCTAGAATCAACCCTGGAGGAGGTAAGGGGATGAAAACATCTGTACAGGAAATAATTGGAAATTATGCTCGGAAGGAGGAGGGTTTGGGTGCGCTATATCTGAATAAAATATTGACAAAAAAATAGGATATACCCCTAAAAAGTTGAGTAGATGGAAACAGCCATTTTTCAAATGTCTACAGAA
Organism: Pissodes strobi; assembly: GCA_016904865.1. Lineage (NCBI taxonomy): Eukaryota > Metazoa > Arthropoda > Insecta > Coleoptera > Curculionidae > Pissodes > Pissodes strobi. The sequence goes on from MU185581.1 coordinate 98,890, forward strand.
AATGGTTGAAAATTGCACTCCGGGGAGTTTTCAGTACGCTACACATGAATTAAATAATGAAAAAAAAATAGTGATATTAGTGATTTATCCCTGAAGAGCTATAAAGGGGATGAAAGAACTTTCTCATGAATCTTTACAGGATACAATGCACTCCGGGGGTTTTCGAAACCGTTGAATCTGAGTGAAATAATAACATAAATTTGTTTTAAAAGTCGCGGGGATGAAAACACCCATTTTTTGAATCTCTGTAGGAAATAACTGCGCTCTGAATATGAATAAAATATTGAAAATAATTGAGATCAAGCTCTGATACTTGTATGGATGAAAACGCCTCCTTTTAAACCTGTACAAAAAATAATCGAGTAGAATGCAGACCGGTGGTGTTCGGGTGCACTACGTCTAAATAAAAAATTAAAAAATCGGGGATCAACATTTGACGAGTTGAGTTCATTTTGAATCTATACAGGAATTAATTTAAAAATGCGGTTCGAGTGTTTTTGAGTGCACTGGATCTGAATAAAATAATGAAAAAGTCGCAAATTAACCCCAGAAGCATTACGAAGATGGAAACATTTCCCTTTTAATTTACAGGAAATCTATATTTTTATTTGAGGTTTACCGGTCAATCATGCAGTTGCATTCCATCAAATTTGACACTGATTTAGAATATATCTTAATATTCAAATACATTAAAAAAAGGAAAGTATACATTATAGTATATTAAGATACTAGTTTTAAAAGACCATATTTTATCGCACGAGCACGAAATTAGGAAACGACCCGCTTGTAGGGTTCCCAACTTAAGCATCGGCCATTCCGGGACGCATATTTACACATCCTAACATATGACGGCACCAGGGTGCTGAAATCGTTTAGGGTTTGTAAACGTTTGTAGCGCTACAAAACCTCACTGATTTGGGCACCTAATCACACCATGTCTTCGCGATGCAATCAATTTTCGGCAAGAGCTCTCGTGGTCGAGAGGTCTAGATGGCTGGGTCTCACCTGGACGGTCCGGGTTCAAACCCCGTTGCTTTTTTAGGTTAAGTTTCTAAACAGTTTTTTTCTTGATTTTGGATATGTCTTCGGTTAATTTGTGTTAGCACCTGGTTAGTTTCCTTTCCTTAAGCCCCCGTAGCGAGCGAAGCGAGCGGAGGGCCATGCGAAAAGTGAAATATTATATAACAGCATATTCCAGATGCCCAAATCAGTGAGCTTTTGTAGCGCTACAAACGCTTACAAAGCCTAACCGATTTCAACACCCTGGGACCTATGATAGCCAGTTACGTAGGTGCCGAAATCAGTGAGCTTTTGTAGCGTAATTATTATTCACAAAGGCTCACCGTTTTCAGCACCCTGGTGCCATCGTATGGTGGAATGTATAAATATGCTTCCGGGACAATAGTTTTACATTGGCGGCTCGTTCCAAGAAAAAGAAATTTGGGGGTGCCACGCCCAATTTTTACTCAAAAGTCGTTAAAATCGTTTAAAAAACAAGGATTCGGGGCTCTCTTGAACGGCAATTGTTGCGCACTTAAAGAAATGACTAAGTAGGTACTTATCGATTCCAGAAGCGTAAACCATTGAAACAGTTTATTGTAACTAAAAATCGATAAAATTCGACAAAAATTCATGAGAAGGTCGAAAACGTTCAAAAAATATATCTAAGTTTGATATCGTAAAAAGATGACAGAAGAATAATAGGATATAAATAAAAATATAAAACACTATATAATATTACGTACACTTACAAGTTTATACAGCTAATTAATAGCGGGACAAGCTTCAATGAAACAAAAAGTATTTCACCGCTCGGCTCCCCAAAAAACGCTCAACTCGAGTAAACCGTGATAAACGCAAGTATTACAAATTTTTACTAGATTAAAATAGAAAGTGTGGATCAGAATAGCCCACGGATGGGCCCTTTACTTTGCGTGATTTTACGAACATTCCCGACCTGCTCGCATGATGAAAATACATTTAACTTGAGCGCCGAACACCAGCGCACGGGAAATTTAGACTATAATAGATCGGATTACGGGAGGAGATCATCCGTGGGACGCTCATTACCATTGTCGTTTCGCTCTTATAAGCAATGTATTCGCGGCCAGTCAGTGGAGATTCAAAAATGTGTAAATTCGCAAATTGTAGTTCGTTAGGAAGGAGATTTAGGTTTTTCTATTTATTTCCACAAGCAGTACGCGCGCACGGGCGCACTTATTGAGGAGCCGCCCCTGTGGTTTTTACGTTTTCAAACAATAGTGCCGACCGTCGCGAAATCACCCCACTCGACTTCTCGTGGGCAAAGCGCAAATAACAAAATAGACGTCGCGCCGGTCATCGCAGTGCGCAGCGTTGCATACAAACGAACATTTCTGAATATTGTTAAGTTCAGGATTTCCGGGATTTTTTAAGTCCCGGCCAAGGAAAAATTTTTGCCGGGACAAACCTGAGTCATGGTTAATCCCGACCAAACCGGGACGGATGGGAACCCTACCCGCTTGCGGGGAGTTTCTTAACGTGCGAGTGCGCTAAATGTGTTTTAAAACGTGTATTTTATACTATTTTTCCTATTTTTGCAAGTTTTTAATGAAAAACGTTAATTTATTCAAGTCGCGATCAAAAGTTGGACGGCCATCTTGTCACTTTTGACGTCTGTATTATTAGGAATCCCCTTCAAAACGGTGTCGAAATTTTTGCTAGCGAGCCTTGACATTGAACAATTTTGTTAATATCATAGCAACCAGTCAAAAGTGTCGAAAAGAGCTTCTTTTCGACACTACTTTGCGTATCGAAAAGACTTCTTTATGATACCAAAATAGAAAACGTTATTTCCATATCTACGCCATATTATTCGACACTGACTTGGCAGCTTTTGTTCTAATTGTAGTTTCTTTGTATCAGTGCATCCAGGAATTGATTCCGGAATAGGGAAAACTTTTATTTAACCATGATAAGGATTATGGTCGTGATAAGAGTTTGCATTCAAAGCCAAAAGACACCGAGCGGCCTCAATACCACCTTAAATAGGTGATATAATGTCGGCATTTGAGCTGACGCCAGCGAACGGCGCGAGTATTTTGTAATTTATGGATTTTAAAAGTTTGATAAACAGCGAAAACTGTAAGGGATATCAACAGACTAAACGTCTACGCTAGTTTGGAACAAATATTATTTATTTTCATAAATAAAAGCGTAGGTAAACGTCCACGCTAGGTTGGGACAAATATTATTTTATCTTCATACATAAAGTGCTATAATATTTGATATTTTTATTCATAACCCTGTGTGTTAATTATGTTTCATACAGGGTGTCGTATGTGTTTTATATACTAATATGGTTCCAATGTCTCCGACGGCGATGGTTGCAAGGATTGCGAAATCTGTGGATTTACGAAACAAATAATTGGTTCTAAAAAGTTTTCCTTATCCTGAAAAATTTAAATAAGTGAATAATTTTCACTTATATTATCACAAGAGCTTAAATTATTTCCGGAATTTGTTTTGAGGCATCGGGCGAAAATTATGTCGATTAGCAGAAATAATTTAAGATCGTATGTTATTCGGCAAGAAAATTTCACACCAAAATTTGAAATATTCTGCCTGTATCCAATATTTTAAAAAAGCAACTGATAATTTGGGAACCCCAGCAGGATGGATAGAGTATAATTGATATTCTCTAAAAGTGCACAAGGTAGTGCAAAAAAAACTGTCAGAGAGTAAATGGTTGAGAAATTTCGACAGTCCACATATGTATCCCGTTCGCTTGTTTGAATTGGCTTGAAAAAAAGGAGAAATCTTATTCCAATCGAGAGATTCTTCTTAACTCCAAACCCATAATGGAGTAAACCCAATTCGAATGGATGGTATAAGAACAGACCAGTAGGTAAGAATATTACATCTTCGGTTTAAGTCAGCAGCTTCTGATATAGAAATTGACACTAAAAAAGTTAAAAGCGCCAACCATTCTGCAAGAGCAACAGCTGTTTCGAATTTGGTCAAAGAGGGAGTTGATAAACAGTAAACATCTCACTAAAATTACTGGACGCAGTAATAACCAATCAATCAAAGCTTGCTTACAATAATTAGACGTTGAACATCATCAAGAGATGATTAGAGCCATGGGGAGAACTTTGCCAACTACTAGCAAGTTTAGTCATGATCAGAGCAAAACACAATGTAAAACAAGAATAACGAAATTACCAACTTTACTTGCGTATTGGCAATTTTCGTTCGTTAAAGTTGGTAGAAATATTTTTTTTTGAAGTAGCACGATCCAACATATTTCGTTATACACCTAAAAAAAAAGCGTGTGCACTATGTGCGGATATCAGAAGTGAAATGCCCTAGCCTCGGATTAAAAAGTAGTGTTTTTTAAATATACCACTCCATTAACAAAATGGAAAGGCCTAAATGAAAAAAAAACTATTCTTCATAAAAGTTTCGCTTATGTCTTGACAAGGTAATAGAGCAAATCACATATTTTTATCTTGTAAACTAACAAGGATATCACAATAATAATATTCTCATATTTTTCTTCCGCCAGGTCGTGTCGCTCGCTCATCGTGTATCGCCCGCCGCGGTCCCGACCTTCAAACTTCCTACTCCCGGCGCGCGTTAAGAACTTTCACTTCAAAAAAACTACCTTTAGTTACATCAAATGCTAAAACTCGGATGAGTAGTAGAGTTCAATCTATAACTTTTTGGCAATTCTAGTTTACTAAAGGTGGCAGAAACGTATATTTTAAAAAGTAATTCACAACACTTCTAATGAAAAAAATATATGATTGACATGATGGTTTGTTGCAGTAAGCGCCCATGTGACATAATATCATAATATATTATATGTAATTTTTTCGTATCTCGCATATTTTTTTTTAAATTAATAACAATCTAACAAACAAAAGGTTTTATAATGAGACCCTTTTCCTAAATCAACCAATAAATAAACTTTCGCTCTTCCGGAGTCAATGCGTGGACGCGCTGTATGGTATAACACCATGCATTATTCGGTAAATACTTCATCGGATACTGTCTATCTTTATTTCAGAGATGTTTGATAGAGGTTTACTGATTTTTTAAATTTCTTAGTTTCTGTTTGAAATCCTTTTTATAATTTTAATTTCATTTGCAAAATTTAAACAAGTTTGTATTTACCATCTATGCAATGAAAAACAATTTATGATGATAACAGTCACTTTTTTTTCTTCCCAATCAAGCGTAATTTTTGGACATTATAGCATTTATTTATCTTTGTTCTTGTTCCTATAAGCTCCTTTCTTTGATTTTGTCAAATGCCTCTTTAAATAAATCCATCGATTTTTTCACCATATTTTTAGTACTTTTGTTTGGCACCGCAAAATGCATTCTTAGTACCATAGTTTTTATTTAAAATTAAAATCTAAATGAGAATTTTCCTGCTTACAGTCATAAAATAGCTTACCCAAAGATTTTCTTCACACCATCAACTGTCACAGCAAGCGCATGCAAATGCTATTCAATATTTTTTAAAGATCTTCCTTTCTTATTTATTATGCCTCTATAAGCATTTTTAGGAATGTAAATAAATATTAATTTTGCGGCTCCCGAAATGACCGGGAAACCCATCAGACACCAGTTACACACAGCCACAAACAATTTAGTTGTTTGTGACACAGCTGCAGTCGGCTCCTTACTCGCGGATCGCGACAACCCTTCCATGAATTTGTTTCTTCCTCCGCAAACAAATAATTAGCTACGCGCTATCCACGGGCGGCTGGGAGTAAATTTGTAGGGAAAATTAAATTCACGTCGTTCGATGCGTGTAGTGCCATCTCTTTAAGTATGATAGAAATTCGGCGTTCGCCAAATCACCGTTTCATTTCTTGCCATTTTGACCAGATGTCTGTTGCGTAGCTATATTGTTTGTGCCTATAGCTAAAAATACGTTTCACTGCTGTAAGAAAACAGCCTGGGTAAGGGCGCATTATGCAAGTAGATAACGGAAATGCTTCATCAGCGGCGATGAAGTAATTCATTGGGGCTTGGTTTAAACCTACTACTGGTGATGGCGAAGAAAATTTCATATTGTGACTGTTTATAAGTCTACCATCAAGGAAGTTTTTGAAAAGACCACCATCACTATGTCGTCCTTCACCCCCAATATCTACTAGTGTCAATCGATACTCTGCATCACAGAGCGCCAGTAATACGATGCTGTGGGATTCCTTGTAATTATAAAAGGTGGAACCTAAATTTGGCAGAGCCTAGAAATATGATAAACATATGTACAACATCAAAGAATAAATTAACTATAATCAGGAAGATTGTCTATGGAGGAACATACAACTTTATCAAGTATAAAGACAAAAATCTTTTTTTTAAATAGGTTCTGATCAAAACTGTATACATTCATTTTCAAAAATACCCCTTATATTGTTAAAGTGACATAGTCATAACATAATATAGCTTAAGTACCTGAATAACTACATGTTTTCCATCCATAGCGCCTACACAATGGGGTAACGGCCATCTCTCTTCAAAACCTTAGGCAATCCCAAATAGCAGTACAAGTTTCATAAATGATCTTTGAAACTGTGTTATTTGCAACTCGAAAGGCATATGATATGGACATCATACTGTCACCACTAGCCAGATATCTAAGACATAAATATTTTACTTGATTGAGTACAATACACATTCTACATTAACAGTTATATAGAAGACGAGCTTCTAAGTTTACATTGGAAATAATATGATGGACCTATAAATCTGTATTTTCTGGAAAGTTTATTACCTAAATTTTTTTACTAACTGAAATCGACAAACACAAACTGGTAAACTGAGGCAGTTCAAAACCTGACCAATTTATCTTTTAATGCAATTATTATTACCTTAGTGTAAGTGCAAGTATCTCCCACCTTTGACGGATGAACGTGCCATCACGGCGGCTACAGCCAAGGAAAAAGCAAACATGCTCGCCAAAATGTTTTCATCGCACTCTACCTTAGACGTGCCCCAAGGCAGAACTCTCCCCACTATACCGAACATCAACACTACCATGGCAGAAGTCAAGTTTTCTCACCATGATATTCGCAAAATCCTTAAAGAACTAGATACGCAAAAGGCATCGGGACCGGACGGAATACCTGCCATCGTGCTATAGAACTGCGCCAACGAACTAACACCCGTTTTTTCCAGGCTTTTTTTTCTTTCTTACAGAAAAGGGATTTACCCATCCTCTTGGAAAGTCGCTCGAGTGCAACCTGTTCCAAAAAAAGGCAAGAAAACCACACCCTCAAACTATCGCCTTGGTATTGCGGAGTACCCCCTGCATCTGCCAGGCTGATTGATCTTCGATGTTCAGCTTGCTAAATCTCTTTAGTCAAGATTCGTCTCTGTGCATCTTGATTCGTGTCTTTAAGATATTGCTATGTTGGTTAATTGTCACTCTGCCAGTTCTTGCATATATGCGCCTTAATCTCCGCTTGTCTCGTATTATGTTTTTGATCTCATCAGAGAGATTATCGTGTCTTCGACTGTTGGAGAGGTCTTCTATAGCATTACTATTATTAAAAGCCTGGATGATGCTATTTTCCAGATTTTCTACTTCTAATTCTAGCTGCTGCGCATTATTTATTCATCTTATTTCGATGATCTCTTTGATGTTACTCTGGTTTCTAAGCTAGTTGCTCGTCTTTTTGGGTCTGAGGTTGGATATTCCGAGTCTCAGGTTTATAGGGTTGTGACCTAATGTCCCTAATAGTCTCTACATCCGAGTCATGTTGCATGTTCTTCAGAAGTGCTATGTGCAGGATTTCCGGATTGCCACTACCCCTTGGGAGGAATGTGGGCTGGTTCAAATTCAAATTCAAATTCAAAATTCAAATTCAAATGGTCTATATTAATGAAAAATTGCATAGTCATAAACATAATACAATTGAACATATAGCGTCAAGATGAAGACTTATTTCAGAACTAATTCCCTATCTAAGTCTATCCTAAATCCTAAATTGGCTTATAACAGCTTGTATAATCAGTTTAAAAAATATTTTTGTTAGTCAAAGAGTTAAGAAAAGATACAATAAAATTGGATAAAATGGTTACATTAGAGCAATTTTTAAAATAACATAGATACAAGGAACAACAAACAACAACATCGGAAACAATGTTTGCAGGAGACTTCAAACCTCATCAGGTCTATGATTCAGAAACTCTTGGATTGTGTATGGTTCAATTTCTACAAGCAGGATTTAAATAGATTTCTTAAAAGCGCCAAGAGTTTCCAGCTGCCTAATATTATTTGGCAATGTGTTAAAAAATTTAATACACGAGTAGGTAGGACCTTTCTCAGTAGCTGTAAGCCTATGTTGAGGAGGGCAAAACCCAGTGAACCTAGTTGGAATAATTCTTTGTGAATTAAACTCAACAAATCTTTCCCCATTCTTAAACAGAAATAAAAGACACTCACATATATAAAGCCCATAAGTTGTTAGAAGTCCCAAGTCTCTAAACCTTCCCCTACATGAGTCTCTCCTCCTTAAGTTGAGCAAGATTCTGACTGCCTTTTTTTGAGCTAAGAAAGCTCTATCTGCATTCCTACTTCCTCCCAGAACATTATGCCATATTTAAGCACTGAGTATATGTTTGCAAAATATATAGTTTTTAGATTGGCCAAGTTTAAGTATTTGGAAAGTATTCTCATTGAGTAACATGCAGAATTAACTCTATTGCAGACAGTTGAGAGATGTTGTACCCAATCAAGGTTCTGATCAATGTTGAGACCCAGAAACTTTGTATGTTCGGACAGAGTTTGTGTTGATTCATTGAGAGAAACAACCCTTGGCATGACCTTATTTTTTTGCTTGGTTCGAAAGCAGATTAAACTTTTTTTAGCATTCAGAACTAGTTTATTCTTGATAAGCCAGTCCTGAGCTGCTATCAGTCGATCAGTGGAGATCTCAAGAAGCTCCGACAGTGCCGACCCAATCATTAGCAGGTTGATATCATCAGCAAAATTTGTGAGGTGTGGGTTTTTATCCAGTATTTCACTGGCTAAGTTGTTAATGTAAAAAATGAAGAGCAAAGGGCCCATGACACTGCCTTGGGGTACACCCATCAAGATTTCTTCCTCATTGGAAAAGTACTTAACCACCCCAGTCTCAATAACCACTTTTTGCTTTCTATGTAGGAGGTACGAGTTTATCCACTGCAGGGCTGGTCCACGCATTCCATAGCGCTCCAATTTTTCGAGAAAAATGCAGAAGACAATACTGTCGAATGCCTTTGAGAAATCCAGGAATACACCCAGAGATAGGTTTCCATCTCAAAGCCATTTAGTATCCTTTCAACAAAATCATAAGTTGCAGTCTCCACTGACCTTCCTTTAAGAAAACCATGCTGGGATGAGCTTATTAATTTTTCTGCGCAGAAGAACTGCAGAAGCCTTGAGCACACTGCAATTTCAAAGACCTTAGAAAAGCTTGATAATAAGCTAATAGGCCTGTAGTTTTTAACAAGAGTTTTCTCTTCTCTTTTGTATATTGGTTTTTGGTTTAACAATAGCTGATTTAAGCTGTTCAGGAAATAAACCATACTCAAATGAATTATTTATAATGTGACATAAGGGCACTACAACCTCCTCTGCACAGTGCTTCAATAGATTTGCTGAAATTTCATCAAACCCGGAGCTCTTCTTATTTTTAAGTTTTACAACAATCCCAGATACCTCAAATGGTGTGACCGGAGATAAAAAAAATTATTTGTTATGTACTGGGATATTGCAGGAAAATGGGACTTGAGGTTGATTTTTTATTAAATTTGGAGCCGCATTGATCATAAAATTATTGAACATGTTCGATATTTTCGCAGGATGTCCTGTAAGTGAGCTTGGCCTACATTCTCCAGCCCCCTGATTTCGTTTACAATTTGCCAGACACACCTGGATTTGTTTTCACTGTTATTAATTCTGTTAGTATACTGACTTTCATGTATTTCTTTTAGAAGCTTATTATATTCCCTTTTTTTATGTGTAGGCCTCGGCGTACCCAGGTTCCCCCCTATTAAGCACAAGCAGAAGATCCAACTCATTCTTGCATGACACAAGCCGTGGAGTGGGCTGGACAGCCCTACAGGCTTTTTTGTTTTGCTTTGTAATTATTTTTTTTTGGAAAACTGTTTTCAAATAAAGATTTAACAATGTTTGTAAAGCTGTTCATTTACTAGATTCTCTGGTATATTATATAATGTTTCCCAATTTTGATTTGATAGAGCACCCCTAAACTTGTTCCTATTTGAAGCATTAAAAATTCTGCTAGCAATCGTTTTTTTGTTGTTGCTTACCTGTATTCAGGTTAAAAGTAAGTTTTTGAGCAGTGTGATTTGGGATATGAGTGACCATCACCTCTGCCCCAAAAGGGCGATGATTCGTGAATATATTATCTATACAGCTCTGGGTGGGGCAGACTAAACCCGAGTACTTTCCAAAACCGAAGGAATGAAATTGTAGGAACTAAGCAAAGTTAAAAAACCCTGAGCGTATTTATCTTGCACATCCAAAATATTAAGGTTAAAATCTCCTGCAACAAAACACAGACAATTATCATTTAAAATAATACTTAAAACAATCTCAAGCTTATCGAAAAAACTATGTACAGTGTTGATTTGAGCTTGATAGATAGATAGATAGATAGATAGATGGATAGGATATATTACCACAAAATACTTTCGTACATAGGGTCGTCAATACAGGTATTATAAAAATAAATCTATATACTAAATATTAATACATTTAGAAATATGTATAAGTCTAATTAAAACTGATATACCCAATATAAATTAAGTGGTATAAAATAAAATAAAATAGAAAATGATAAGCTATATCCACAACAAACCACCGCGATAAACCAAAACATCTATCAAAGAAATATTCCTATATGCACTTCGTTTACCTTACAATGAGCAATGACGAATAAATAGAAAATGCAATTAGTTACAAAAAAACAATCAAATAAACAGCAGTTGCCAAGAGGAGAAAACCAGCAATGAATAAAAAGTCTTAGACCGGACGAGGCAATAAAAGATACAGTGTTAAAAGAGTTAAAATGAATTAAAACTTGAACAATAAATTGTTCATATATACACACACATACACATATATATGTATATACACCTATACATACGTAAACACATATACACACAACATACACACCTAGAACCTACAAGGTAGATACAGCATAAAAAATGGCCATCATCCCCCACTGGTGAATTCCACTATAGAGTAAAACCCTTTGCTTACCAGGTACGCTTTAGTTTTCTTAAAAAACAAATTATCATCCAGTGACCTGAGTTCATTCGGTAATCTATTATAGAGACTAGCACAAGCATAAGCAGCGGAACCTCTATACATAGATGTTCTGTGTTTTGGTATTAGTAATAAATTATTTTTTCTAGTATTATATTTACTTTTACTTCCCAGGCCTGGAAATAAATATTTGTTTCTGCGGACATAAACAACACATTTGTAGATATAAAGACAGGGGAATGTCAACAATCTTTCAGCTATAAATAGATCCCTGCAACTCTCCAGTGGTTTCAGGTCAAATATGAGCCTCAACAATCGTTTCTGGCACACAAATACACGATCGCATGCACTACTGCAGCCCCACAACATTATATTATAAGACATATGACTGTACGCTAGCGAGTAATAAACAGATAGAAGACTCGACACGTCTAACGTATTCTTTAGAGTAAGAATAGCAAAGTAGGCAGAATTTAATTTTTTGCACACATAGTCCACATGATCACCATAAGACAACGTGGAGTCAATTAGAGTACCCAAGAATTTGGTGTTGCTGGAAAAAGGCACATTCAATGTTTCAATACCAGAAACAGGTTTCCGATTATATAAATTGACATAAACTGTTTTGTCAAGATTTAGAATCAGTCCATTATCCCTACAATACGCTTCCATATCATGTTGCACTATTTCAACTTTTTCTTTTAAGTCTTGTAAATCATTTGCCGCTACCACGATGGTTGTGTCGTCAGCGTACATCGTTACATGTTCTTCACCAATGTTTCCTGGCAAATCGTTTACGAAAAGCAGGAACAGAAGAGGTCCCAATACCGATCCCTGCGGCACGCCCAGTTTAACCTCTTTAAACTCCGAATATGTGTTTTTATAACTAACTGTCATCCTTCTATCTAATATATCAGAGTTAATCCATTTTTAAATTGTTCCTCTGATACCTAAATTGTATAGTTTGTTAATCAAGAAATTTTTATTTATTGTATCGAATGCAATTGACAAGTCAAAGAATATGGAGACAACATACTTGCCTGCGTCAATATTTTTATAGACGTAATTAAGGAAATGGAAGGATGCAGTTTCAGTAGATTTATTTGATAGAAAGCCGTGTTGGGAGGGATCCAAGATTTTATACTTATAGGCAAAATCAACAATTTTATTATAGACTACCCGCTCTATGATTTTTGAGAAAACACTAAGTAAGGACATAGGCCTATAATTTTATATATTGTCACGTTCATTCTTTTTAAAAACTGGTATAACATGGGCAGTCTTAAATATATGGGGAAAACAGCCCTCTTCTAAACTACAATTTATTAGGATCGCAAGAGGCTCAGAGATAAAGTTTTTGATAGATTTTATCATTTTTACATTAAAGTCATCTAGGCCCGTAGAATTTTTATTTTTCAACTTATTTATAATTTCAAGTACCTGAATATGAGACACGGGGTCCATAATAATAGAATTCACAATGAAAGAAGGATAACTACAACTGCCACTTACGGATCCATACCTTTCCTTCAACCTTCTGCTAGAAACTTTAGAAAAATACTCCGCAAAGGCATCAGCCACTTCTAATAGTTCAGATATATCTACAGAATCATAATGAAGATGTATATCTTGAGATCTATCTTTTCTTTTATTTAATTGATTGTTCACTATTCTCCATACAGTTTTAGTTTTGTTATTTGAAATATTAATTTTGTGTTGGTAATATGACGATTTACTTCTTCTGATAAGATCTTTATAATTTTTTTTCATACTTTTGTATAACATAAAGACATTCAAATCCTTAATATTCCTGTAAAGCCAATACAAATTGTCCAGCTCTCTCTTGATGACAACCAAATCACCGTTAAACCAATCACCTTCGCGCTTATTTTTATTTGGTATCTGTCTTCGGTAAGGACAGCAACAATCTAGACAATATACCAATTGCTCTACAAAAATGCTCCACAGTTCATCACATCTGTAATCTCTGTTCACGAGATCACTCCATGGTTGAATAGACACCATATTAGAGAATAGATCAATATTATTTAGAGATATGTTTCTATAATAACGAGTATCGTGGTAGAACCGGAAGGTTTTGATATTTACTTTAAATGTAAATTTATGTGCCAAGTGATCACCTAAATGGGGGTTAAATACCTTAGACTCATAGAACTCCGAGTCGATATTAGTAGCCACATAATCAATCATAGTGGCACTAGTATGACCTTTAATATTTGTAAAAACTCTTGTTTTATCGGAAGTAGTAACTTTTAAATTTAAGGAGCAAAACAAATCAACAAATTTTTTTTTGGGTACAGATTCCTTGGCATAATCAATATTTAAGTCCCCACAAAAAACAATATTCCCAACATAATTTGCAACACTTGCAACAGCAGTGCTTACAGAGTTTAGGAACATGTCTAAATTACCAATAAATGGACAGTATTACTATTTTCTTTTTACATATCTTAATTTCTATCGCCGCACATTCAAAAGTACTCTCTACAGAGAGCAGGTTAATGTCCTCCCTTACTTTGTACTCTACTCCATCTCTCAGATAAATTGCCGCACCCCCAACACTTGGTCACGGCAGAATGATGAGGCCAGAGTAAATCCCAGCAGATTGTAAGTTGGGAGTTTATCTCTTGTCTTCCAGTGCTCAGTGACACAGAGAGCGAGACATTTATCCTGAGTGTCAACCAGGTCTTGTAAGGCATCATGACTTGTCCCTATTGATTGTAGATTTTGATATATGATGCTCACTGAGTCCCCTTCCGCCTTCCTTCCAGAAGTCCTATTTTTTTCAGGTTTAAAAACCTATTTATGTAGACTCCAAGCGGCCAAAAGCCTGGTGGCATAACTTCTTGTTGTTTTTCTTGCGGTATTCCAATTTTGAAGGAGCTAATAGCTGTTTGTTCGGTCTGCAATTTTTCACAAATGGAAGAGGATATTCCATTTTCAGTTAAGTAGTCCTCAACTTCCTTGACTACCGAGTCCCTTGAGAGGCCAGATAGAAATAGCCAGGAGTAATTATTACCTGCTTTAGGTGCCACTTTCAGATTGAAAATTCCATCTTTTTTTCCCCGGATTGGAGGCGGTCAGAGTTTTTTATTCAGCCAACCCCTCTTTTTTGCGTTTCCCATTTTTCCACATCCTCATTTTTAATGTTTACAACGGCGGCGGCGTCTTCCTTGCTTTGCCGTTTTTTTTCTCAGATTTGTTTTGATTTTCAATGTTGTTGTTTATTATTGACGTTGACGTCGTGGGCTCATTGACATGGGAATGAAGGCCGGAGCCCGCCGCGCCGTAAGATTGACCACTCACCCGGTTCGGTCCCAGTACGACAACATTTCTGTCTTCACACTGCTGATGTTTGCAGTTTAGATCCCCAAGGATGATCTTGGGCTAGGGTCTCGAGTTATTTCTTCTATGTCCTCTTCATGGAGTAGATCTTGAGGCGGTAGATAAGCCGAAATTATCTTGATGTCTCCATGTCTCGTGGAGACTTTTATAGAGGTTACGTCAATCTCTGACTCCATTCCAACTCCTAGATTAGTGTGGTAAATTTCGTTATTAACGACTAGTGCGACCAAACCTCCTTTGGTATTGGGTCTGTCGTATATATAGATTGTATATTCGGGTAAGTTGAAGTTTATTGATCTATTAATCTTGGTCTCCTGCGAGGCCAAGACCGCCGTATTTTGTCGATGTAGAAGTTCTTGGACCTCTATTATGCTAGCCCTAAGCCGCAGACGTTTCATGACATAATTTTGAGGCGACCAATATCAAATAATAATATAAATATAAGCAACCGAAAAATATATCAAGAATTGCCAGTGGCAATTTATTAGAAAATAACACCGGCACAACCATTCTCCGGAACGTTTTAGAAATTCTATCGTCTGGCGAAAATTTTGCTCTTTGCAGTTAGAGTCACAGTTACCATCATTACAATAGATATCCTCAGTAGACCAATAAATAAATGTAAATTATAAATTGTAAATATTATGACCAATTATTTAGTTAAAATCAGACACAATAAAACAATACAAAATAGAATTAAAAATTGTCAAGCAAACAAGAAAATGGCCTATGCTTATGAAAACTATGAAACAATCCCAGAAAAACTAATGATGGCCTATTTTATACGAGAAAACGAAACACTTAAATCTCCAGGAAGCTTATGAGCAGTGTACTGTATTCCATTCTTCTTTTTGAAAAATACAGTTAATATTTGCAATTTTGCAACTGCTTGCCCATATTTAAAGAAAAAAATACAGGCCATCGTCCGAAGAAATCGAAAGTGAGGACATGCAGAAGTTTTTAAAAGGATATCGCTATAACGTTTATATAAATATTAAAATCGTCATAATATTTGGAATAGCAGGGGCCTGCAGAGGGAAAGAGTTGGAGTTATACACGGTCTCCCATATAAGAATGCACACTACAGGGATCTCGGAAACCAGAAGAGATACAAAGATGACTAAATTAGAGAAAAGGCGTGCCTTGCTGAATCCTACAACGTCATGCTTTGGAATGTAAAAAATTTCCGATTACTTCCGAAGATATTTGGGAAAACCTGAATTTTCCCGATTTCGTTTTTATTTATTTCTGACTTTATTTCAAAAGACATAACAATGCAAATTTCACATTCCCATTGCTACTTTTCCTGCTCTTCAAGTTGATGTTATTAGATTTTCAATCTGAGGTTTCGTTTCTTTGCAACCATCATCAACTTTGTTTTTTCAAATAGTCGAAAAAAATTGTTTTATTCCTAAAAAACACTAATTTTAATCCTAAATCCAACGACATATCGCTCCTTATATTTATCCGACGTTTCGGCTGAAAAAAACCATCATCAATGTTATTTAATGATGATTACACTGGAATTACGTCATTAGGTAGAGGACAAAAATTGGCATAGGAACGTGAATTTTATTCTGATCTATCCTCTTCATTAAAATCTGAAAAAACTTAATTATATTTTAAATTTCAAGAATTCGTAGATTGCAATTATTAATTTTTTTAAAGCTTTAATAAATAAAATTGATCAAAATAAAATTTACATTCTTATGCCATTTTGCCTCCTCTACATGATGACATATTTAGATTTTTGATCCGACGTTTCGTTTCTTTGTTATCATCATCAAATACCATTGATGATGTTTTTTTTTTATACGAAACGTCGGATAAATGTAAATAGCGATATGTTGTTGAATTTAGGATTGAAATTAGAGTTTTTTAGGAATAAAATAAATTTTTTCGACTATTTAAAAAAACAAAGTTGATGATGGTTGGTAAGAAACGAAACGTCAGATTGAAAATGTAATAACACCAGCTTGAAGAGCAAGAAATGTGGCAATGGGAAAGTGAAATTTGTATTGTCATATCTTTTCCAATAAAGTCAGAAAAAAATAAAAACGAAATCGAGAAAACCCGGGTTTTCTCAAATATCTTCGGAAGTAATCGGATTTTTTTACATTTCGAAGTATGACGTTGTAGGGTTCAGCAAGACACATCTTTTCTCTAATTTCATCATCTTTGTACCTCTTCTGGTTTGCGAGATCCCTGTACTGTGCGTTCTTATATGGGACACCGTGTATATGATGAAAATAGATGATATTTAGGATCAAGGTTCGTTTATTATAATAAACAGTTTCACGGTTATTAGTCAACGAAATGAAATAATCAACTACATAGAGTTTTATAGGAAGTACTTAATATTACCAGAGCTCAAAGATTCTAATTGTGATACTGCGCCGGATAAATTCAATGTCTCTCGGCTCACCACCCACCAATCCAGTAGTGGCTAGTTGGCCCAGCAGAATGCCTGAATTTGCCAAATCCACTTTTTTACACCAAGCATGCTTTCCGAAGAAGTTTTGTCATCATTTTGGCAAACAAAGATGTCATTTTAGGGCTTAAAAACAGGGTGGACGGCTGTCATTGTCAGTTACTAAAGAGTACTGTGGTGAACATGAAAATAGACATCAACACTTTACCGATCCTGCAGCTGCCATCGCTATATCGAGAACTGAATGCACATCAACAAAAAAGGAGCATCGTGTTAGATGATAAATCTTTCGGAGGAGATACCCTACTAACATTTAATAATTGTTCAAAATGTACTTTTAATATTCTTGTTAATAAAAAAGTAAGCAAAAAACATATCATTTAATATAACTTTTTACTTACCGCCTCTTGATCGGTAAGTAATCACTTACCGAAAGTCAAACTTACATGAGCATGCAAAAATGTCTTCAATCTGTAGCGTTGTCAGTTTGACTGAATTCAGAGTTTCTTAGCTCGCTGGCATCAGATAAAACTTCTGGCAAAATTGTTTTTGGACAATAATAATTGTGATCCAAAATAACTAAATTTAAATTAGTTACAAGTACAAATGTCATGAAAATTTGTTAATGAACAGCATTTGAAACCTTGGTCATTTCAATCAATTAAATTTTGTCAAAATATTTGCTTTGGTCACTTTTCTATTGACCAGTTTACTTCCGATTACCGTAAAGATATGCAGTTGTTATATTTTTTAATTTGTTTTCATGCAAATGCATATATGTTATCAACCATAACAACTAACCTCCAGGAAAATGAAATTCTATGGCAAAATTATGCAAGGCATACGCATAACGTTTATTCGAAAGAATTCTTTTACCGCTTCAAGTAACCATTGATAAAAGATCAAATATTTATTAGATCTTACTCTACTAAACCATGGAAGTAATGATAGCGATATAAGTTGATTTTCTTATAAATCACATTCGACTCGTCGTTCTGCAATTTCTTTTATCAGTTTTTAGTGCTAAGTAGTACTAAGGAAGATGACCAGCTTGGCTACTTACTATTTGTTATTCCGGTACTTCTAGGACGTGTCTATTCAGTACGGTGCTACGGGTGATGCTCAAAGAATTGCATCTAAGTAAAATGTTCCAAATCAATAGCTTTGTAAGTTCAAGTTTGAATAACTTTAAAACTATACTAAATTATGAAACAAGAAATTTCGAAATTGAAAATATTATCGTTACATAGATCAATCTATAGCTCAGGAACAACAAAAATTAAGTGAATCAAAAGTACTTTAACAACTTTCGGCTGATGTTTTTTGACGTTATATTTTGATTTTGTTGTCAAGGTCTTGAATATCCTATATGTTCAATATAAAAAAAACAATAATAAATATGCAAATATCCCCTAAAGCTGTATAGATTTTTACAAAGAATAGTAAAAGGAATAGGCCTTTAAAGACGCTTATTTTGGAAATACAATTCCGCTTAAAGTTGACCAGGGACATACGCACGAAGTATTCACTACTTACATATATTTTTATGCAAACTATGCTACGCCAGTCATATTTTTGAAATCAATTTATGAATTCTTATTTTAATTGCAGCTAAAAATAACTCTCGTACTTTTTGATATGATGAATGGTTTAAGTGTAGTTTTTTATTTTTTATTTTAGTAATGTATTTTTAAAATAAATGCTTATTTTATCTATAAAATTTCGTACAATCATATTTAAACGGGTTATGGAGTTATTTGGAACTTTATTTAGATTTTAGAATACTCAACACCCTGTAGCTCTAGTCCTTGAGGCATAAAGCTTCTATTCGTCTAAAGGTCAGCAATCATCATCCAAAGTTTGTCAATGCTTTCTGCTAAATCTTCCTGTATAAACAAAGTTAGTATGAACTAGACAGTGCATCTTTTTCAGATTTTCCCTGGCTATTCAAAGCTAATCAGGTATAATGAAAATAAACGAACTCTAAAACAAGAACCAACATAATATGCCAGACTTACAGCACAGTTAAATTAACCCTAACCTAAAGCTTTAAAAACTAAAGTTTGTCTTAACCTAACTTAAAGCCTTAAAAACAAAAGGAGAGATATCTTAACCTAATAAGCTCATAAAATGTAAATGAAAACTCATTTTCGGAAAACCATAACATTTATATAGGAGCTTGATTTTCAATTAGCTTCCCGAAAAGCACCACCTCTGACCTGTTTCAACTTCTCAAATCTCGTCAGACAGCCGAATCCAATCGAAATCATAAGCTCCCATATGAATCAATATTGTGTAGACAAGCCGTAAGATGCTAAATCGCATTAGGGTTCTGCAGTCTTTGCTGCAAGGACTCTCAAAAATCTGAAAATTTTTTCGTAAAATTGATTTTGCAGCTCTTCCGTCGCAGGTAGTAACCACAAACAAAATCCATTTTGTACTCGGTAGTACTCTTTAATAAAAATATGGGGTTAATCTTTGCAAATCATAAAATCCAGATCAAGTTTTATAGATATTTTCACGGCAGATGACCCCAGGATTTGGCCTGCCTCATTCCGGCCCCAGCAACGCCTGTCAGACAGTCATGACAGAGGGCAAGAGTGCACCCATTCATTCGTCGTACAACTGAAAAGACCTGGAACTCGCTTTACAAGGACTCCTTTTTTCTGGCGCACTGCATTACTTTGAAATTCACTCCCAGGACGTCTGTTTCCCTCGAATTACAACCCACAGCTATCGTGTCAATCAACATCTTCGCACACACCCCGCTCGTCGAGCGCCATAGGATCTCCCTTTAGTGTGTGTGCAGTGGCAAAAAAATGGCATGCCCATATTCACGACATAGTAATAATTTGTTCGGCCTCGTCCTACTGCCCCGTCTCTATTTTCAATGTCATGAAAAAGTAGTCAATGAAAAATTGAATGGCCATTGTCATAGAAATTTGTGGTTTACCTGAATGCTGTATTTTTGAATTAACCCAGATTGCCGAAGTTCCTTAAAGTGTCAAATATATTCGAAAAGGTCTGACTAAGTCGACGGAATTATATTTAACCTTGTGCTTCTGCCACGTCTATATTTACGACATTGTACCACTTCGTGGATGTCATTATAAAGGACAGTCAATGGAGCACTCAATGTCGATTGCCCGGGTCTCAGAACTAAGCAGGCAATTTCTAAAACTGAACCATTCTATAATCAACTTTTGAATAAAATGTAGGGAATGTGTGTTCGCAACTGAATCGCGTGTTGATGAGCAGCTTATGTCTGACGGGTGTGTCTGTTTGGCACAAATCTGGGCCAAATCATGAGTATCAGCTCGTTCGAACACGAGATAGGTCCGTCACTTTTCTTCCATGTTTAAAGCTATCAAGGTCTTTAGTCAACTTTGGGTCATCCACACGATGGACTGCTCTCCTATGTATGGAATCTAATATCTTGAGCTAGTGTTTGGGTGCTGACCTCCACACAAGGGAACAGTATTTAAGAGATGGTCATATCTGGGCCTTATAGAGCCGTAACAGCTGATTAGGGGTATACAACTTTCTTGCTTTTTAGAGTACTCCTAGCTTTTGTGCTACTGCCTTGGCGATTTTGGTGACGTGATCAAGCCGACATGTTGTTTCCTACGTTGATGCCCAGCAAGCTTATGGATGAGGCCAGAATCAATGTTTGTCCTGTCAAGTCCTGCAGTATTTGCTTTCATGCGAAGACAGCTGCGTGAGTCTTTCCTGCTTTAAACTGAACATTGTTTTCCCCATCCCATTCCACCATGGCGTCCATGTTCTCATTTATGGCAGCAATCTGATTTTCTCGCTTGCATTGGGAACGAGCAGCGGTCATTGGAGTCCACGACATAAATGAGGATATAAGGGTGCTCTCGTCTGCAAAGATGTAAATAGAATTGTTTGTCCTGTTTATCAGATCGTTGATATTTAAGTCAACAAAGTCTCCAGAAAGCAGAAGCTATTATATTCAGTTAAAAAACTCTGTAGTGTCTGCAGTAAAGGCAGAAAAAAAAGTTTATTTCACTATGGAAATTAATAGTTGTGCTGGACCAAATAAAAGTAAGAATATTTGGGACAAAATGTTGTTACGGGTGGAAATTCTCCTATTTATAAAGGTCATTTTAGGAAGGAATATCGATTGGTCAATCATCTCTATTGTCTTTACTCGATAAGTTCGTCCCTGTCTAGGTTTCTGACAAGCAGTATTTTAATTTTAATTTAATTTTAATTGACATTTAAGGATTTTTAGTTGATTTTTAGTTGAGTTGCCAGCCGATAGTTTTGACGTGTTTACAGATTTGTTTCTGCTATTTGATCCAATAGGAGGAGAGAAAGCAGAAGAAAACTGTTGTTTTTGTAAGATTTTTGTTTATTCATTATCCAAAGAAAATTCCTTGGGTTGAGAGGTAGTTTGGGTTAGTTTGGGTTAGTATTGGGTAGTATTTTATATCGTAAATGAAGTAGACTGGAAGTCGTTTGAGACTCTCGAAGAAAGGTCAGTTGCGTGTGAAGAAATTTCTAGCAACCGCCGTAATGGCAATATAGGCCGTTGATCCTTTCAAGATACCCAGGAAGGTTTTGGTAATCCCCCAGAGGGTTTTTGGAGCTGGTTTTTAGTAGCTGGATTCTACAGCGGAATTCCGGCAGCGCTTTGTTGCGGAGTTCTATAGCTGTTTCCCTGTAGGGTAGGAAGCGGTACTATTACCTGGAACCTAATTAATCTGGACTGTTTGACATACACAGAAGGATGATAGCCAATTGTCGGATATAACTTACAGGAGTTCGTTCCTCAAGATAAGTCTAATTTTATACATACTATCACGTTTAGACAGCACTATTGTGCCAGAAATATTTACTACTTTGCAGAGACTTTTAAATTTAAACAGAATTTAGTACCCAAATATTTTCCTAAAACGCTTTATTAATTCCTTTAGTAAGTAATAGCACACATCATAATCCACTAGAGTATATATATTAAATACCTTTTGTGAAGTGTTACTACGCCGGCCTAGAAACATTATTTACTTCTTACGGGTGCTAGATTTATGGATAATCTCTAGTACATATTATATCCGAGGAAGTTTATTCATTTTATTATTACCTTTTTACTTTAATTTGGCTTTGGCAATAGATCATAACATTGCTTTTTGAGGAATTCGTTCTCTGGTTGAATCTTGAAGCTCGGGCTTTTGGAAAGGCTATACTAACCAAGTTAAATTAGCTTAGTATAGTCTATGTGATAAATTCGGTATTTCTATCACCGTCTAGGTTGGAGGTTGCACCAGAGCGTCTCGAAGAAGTGAACTTTAAAAATTTTATAACCTTTTATTTAACACATCTCAAATTTTAAATTAGACTGACAGGTTGACAAGAGGTTGGAATTTTCTGTATTGTTTATAACCTTTTCGCTTGACACCTTTCAAGCTTTCGAGTTAGGCTATCAGGTTGACAAGAGGGTGTGTCTAGTAGTCAATAACTGTAAATAGTAATTTACTTAATAGACTAGAGGAGTTTGCTCTATTTTTCTATTTTAAAATAAAGTATTGGCCTCACATGCTTGGTATTATTTAGGGTGAATTTGAGAATGTAGATTTTGAATGGTAACCGAGCAGGTAGCGTAGACTTCGTCAGGTAATTATTTACTTAATTTGGCATTTTGAGTTTCTTTTATTTCCAAGTTTTTTTTACTTTGTCCAAATAAACGTCGATAGGGCTTGCCAACAAAAGACTTGGACTATTACTTATTTTGATTTAATTCCATATTCAGGTACAACAATACGGAACTTGATAGTGGGAAAAGATTGCGATTGCAGACGGTGCTGGTTGAGCTATTACGAGGACTGGTGTTGACCGAACTTCATGGTAGACATCTGATTGTAGTTTAACCTTTTGGTAAATATTAATTTGATAGTAATCTGTCGTTCAGCGCCATCTGTCGAGTAGTTTTATTTTTGAATTGAATATAGCAAATTGGCAATCAACGCCAACAAAATCAGAATCGAACGTAATAATGTCCAGCTAGAAAGTAATTAATAAATGTAAAAAAATAATTCCTAATATTTTAGAAGACCCTAATCTAATAAACAACTATTTTTTGGATAGTATATCAAAAATAGATATTGAACCAGGGATAATCGATGGTTTTCTCAGTACTGTCGACTGGGACCCATTAAGGCATAGGTTAATAACAGAAGAGGAACCATTGGCTTGCATTCTTAGTTTTAAAAGTGGTGCACTAGGAATTGATGGTATATTTATTAAAATGATAAAATCTTGTTTACCACACTGTTTAAAGCCATTAATTCATATTATAAATAGTTCTTTAGAGACAAACTCTGTACCTGACTTGTGGAAAATGGCTCTTGTCACACCCTTGCCTAAAGTGAACAACCCTACGAATTTTAATGAACTTAGACCTCTAAGTATTCTTCCTGCTGCATCAAAAACTCTTGAAAAAATAGTCAGAGGTAAAACTCTAGAATTTATAAAGAATAAAAATATAATACCTAAGATTCAATCAGGATTCAGGCCAAACCATAGTTGTGCCACAGCCCTATTGAAAATTACTAGCGATATTACTAAAGCATTTGATGAGGGTCCCTCTTGCCCTGCTATTTTAATAGACATGACTAAGGCCTTTGATAGTCTGAACATCGAATTGTTGCTGGCCAAGTTAAGACATTTTAACATTGATGCAGGTGGGTGGCCGACCTTCCAAAATCTCTTAAAAATATTCAATATCACATGTACGCCGATGATCTACAAATATACCTTCCCTCACCGGCCACTTGTATCCCTGATACGGTTGAGCTGGTTAACGACTTTTGTGAATCCAGTTAAATCACAGGCCATCTTGTATTCTCGCTCTGACATCGACCTCTCTCACTTGCACATTATGATGGATGGAGTAATAGTGGAGTGGTCCAATGAGGTAAAAAATCTTGGCTAATATATGGATACAAAACTGTCATTTAATACCCATTATAATAATATTTGTCAAAGGTCTTATTATAAACTTAAATCTATTTATGAATATCGGAGCATTCTTCCTTGTAAGACAAAGAAAATATTAACTGAAAGCTTGGTGCTTTCAATACCAAACTACCTTGATGTTGTGTATGGGCCATTCCTCACAGGTTATGATAAATATAGAGTACAAAAATTCTTAGTTCTTATATCATATAATTAGTTCTATGTCAGGTTTGTGTGGAGCTTGTCCAGGAGGGATCATGTCAATCGACATGTTGCTGAGACGTACCAGTGTAATATGGCACAGAGACGGTATGTTCACCTTGGTTGTCTGATTTACAAGACTTTAAGATTGAATGAGCCTCTTTACATGTCTGAGCTAATAAAAATAAGAGGAGATGTCCACCGGGTGAATGTACGTTTCAGGGATAATGTCTCCATACCCCGTCTGAAGGGCTGAGGTAGGCCCACTTTTTCACAATCGGCACAGAGGAATGTATTTACTATTTACTTGTCGATATTCTGACTTTCTTGAGGTTATGGTGCAAAAATTAAATAATAACAGCATGTGTTGCGTTCGTCAGCCGTATATTATTAATAACTGTTAGACCAAACAATTAAAATTCTCTCAGAGAACTGTGCATAATATTAATTTAAATACATTAATATAAATCGCCCGACAATTCTAAAAAAGCAACCGAAAGATGTCAAAAAATAATAATTATTGTTCGTTCCCCTTACCCAGGAAACAATTGCAGCGTCCTGGATACTCAGAACTGTAGCCTGCTAAATTAACTTAAAACATACTTTATGGCGGCATTTCTTTTCAGGGAAAGGATTATGATTATGTTTATACAGTTTGCTTTTCACCGAACATAACCGCCGCCCTTGAAATGACTGAGTCTGTAGAAGGAATTTCAATAATTAATAGTCACTAAACGCATGGGAGGAAGCAGAGGTCACTTAACCACGGGTTTAGGAATCTACTTCGGAGCCTATCGGGAGCGGACACACTTTCGCGATACTTCGTTTGATTTAGCCTCATTTAGTTCTTACACTCACTACCCGCACTACGTTGTCCAGCCTAGGATGTACGGCAGTGATGCTTCCCATTCTCCAGGATTGAGAAGGTAAACCATCTTCTTTCAGCAGCACTAGGATACCAAGAAGTTCACCGGAATTAACCTGCGACTTCCATTTAAATCGTTGGTGCAATGTATGCAAATAATCCGAAGACCAGCGAGCCCAAAAGTGTTGTGTCATCTTCTGGATATGAGCGAAACGACCAATACGATTGACAGGAATCTGGGTTACATCGGTTTCTGAAACGGCATTCAGGGGACGGCCAATAAGGAAATGCCCCGGCCGGTGTTAGAGCATCAAAATCATTGGGGTCATCTGATAGTTGCACCAATGGCCGAGAATTTAAAACCGCTTCGA
The DNA here is from genome assembly GCA_016904865.1 of Pissodes strobi. Taxonomy (NCBI): domain Eukaryota; kingdom Metazoa; phylum Arthropoda; class Insecta; order Coleoptera; family Curculionidae; genus Pissodes; species Pissodes strobi. The sequence continues at coordinate 124,383 of MU185581.1, forward strand.
TTTGTGTAACAAGGTATAAAACTCCTCATAAGTCAAAGGAGTGTTATTAATATCGCGTTTCAGGTGATGTTTACATGATTTAACCGCTGCCTCCCATATGCCTCCAAAATGGGGTGACCGTGAGGGAATAAAGAGCCATTGCATTTTAGTATTTTCTAAAAAGCCTTGAACCTTGATATCATTAAATACGTCATAAATTGTCTTAAACTTATTATTGGTGCCTATAAAATTTGTTCCATTGTCGGAAACTAAGGTGTGGCAAAAACCACGACGAGCAGCAAACCGCTTAAAGGCAGCTATGAACGATGAGTTCTGTAGCCAGTTCTATATGCACTGCTTTCGTGCAAAAAAAGCATAAGTATCCCTTAATGTATTTTTTATTTCGAAATTTGGAATCCTTTAGTAGAAACGGACCAGCGTAATCTACACCTGTGGTAGAAAATGGAAATGAAGGTGTCACTCTTTGATTAGGTAAATCACCCATCTGAGCCTGGAGTGGCCTTGGATTGGCCTTAAAACATGGTATACACTTACGTATAATACTTTTTACCAAAGTTTTCCCATTTAAAGGCCAAAATCTTTGGAACAAAAGACAGGGTCGCATGAGCACCAGGTTGGAGATTCCTTAGATGTTCATAATTGATTATTAGCTTAGTGAATGCAGCGTTATGAGGCAATAGTATGAGATAGTTGAATTTAGGCTTGGCATGTCTTAGTCTACCTCCTACTCGTAAAATGCCGTCTTTATCTAGGAAAGGATTTAAGGTGCTTAAACGACTAGAAGGCCGAACAATTTGATTCTTCTGGATTCGCTGAATATCTTTCAAAAAATGTTCCCTTTGGATCAATTTGACAACAGCGCACAGGGTCTGATTAAATTCGGCTAGTTAAATACGACCGGTTTTTCTTAAAGCTTTGGGTATTTTGCAATTTTTAGTAAAACGGTAACAGTATGATATAACATTTATAAGTTTTGTGAAGCTTGAACATTTGGCTATGATCTTATTTAAAACCTGAAATGATATATTTGAAATTAAGCATAATTGCTTTGGATTAAATTCGGGAATTTCCGTGTGATTATCGTTATTCATTTTACGTGCAAAACTACTAATATGGTTGCCAGTAGGCCAGGTACGACTAGGTTTTGACAGGAAACTAGGACCATGCCACCAGAGTACACTATTTTTTAGGTCATGAGGACTAACTCCTCTGGAAATCAGATCCGCAGGGTTCTGAGATGATGGAGTATGATACCATTTATCAGTGTCCGATAATTGCTGTATCTCATCTACTCGATTGCAAACAAATGTTTTTAAATCACGCGGCTCTAAGCATAACCATGAGAGTACAATCGAGGAATCTGTCCAATAAAATAAATCAGTAACCTTGATATCTAACGTTTCTAAAATTTTCTTCATGATTTTAGCCAGTAAAAGTGCGCCGCAAAGTTCTAACCGAGGTAGTGAAACTGCCTTTAAAGGCGCAACACGAGATTTGGCGCAAAGAATTTTACTAGCTGTCTTGCCGTTGTTGGTTTTCGAGCAAACGTATATACATGCACCATAGGCAGATACAGAAACGTCAGAAGAACCACGGATTTGAATTTTGTTGGAATTTTTAAGAATAACTTGTCGAGACATTTTTATGGTGCTTGCAGAACAAAGTTGCATACTAAAATCTGTCCATTTCTGGCAGACTTCCTTTGGTACGGGTTCATCCCAAGATATTTTTAATAGCCATAATTTTTGAAGAGTACCTTGAAAAATCTTGGCCGCCATCTTGGTTTTTTTAGTTTTTTAAAAATAGCTCGTTAACGGTATTTTTTTTTGGGAAATGTTTAAAATATTTTTTGTAGAGAATTAAAATACACACATTTTGTTTTTTTACTTGTTTCAATCGAATAAATAGAAACAAAGTTATGGCGATAAAACTTTGGTCGCAAAAATAAATTTGTCAGTTTTTTCCATTTAAGTGACTAATACTGCTTTTCCGACACTTACAACCAAAAATTTAAGATGTTCTACTGGTTAAACGTGTAACAAGACACAAACAAAAAAAGTGTCAATAAACATTGGGTTTCTACAGTCCTGCCTGACAAATTACATCGTGAGTTTATCTAAAAATATTAAGATACCTATTAGCAATGTGTATTTATATTATATTTCTAACCTACATTTACCTTCAAATTTCAAATGAATTATCAGTACTTTCGCCCATTTCTTTTATGGAATCGTTCATGCAAGAAAGTCCATAACAATTGCCACACTTGGACCAGCATCTTAAACTTAGCTTCCTACATGAGCACCCTGTTAATAACTGAGCGTAAACCGTTAAAATATGCTCCTTAGCTGCCTTTCGGTAGGTGGTAATACTGCTAAATCAAAATGTGCACCAAGTTTTCGTCTGCTTGTTAATTTATTATACATAATATGTCTGTGGTCATTTAATTTCTGCACTTTGTTAGCCCCGCACCATTTTCTTGAAAGCCAATTTCAAATAGTTCATCTTTTGGTGCAGATTGATCTTGAAATAAGGACACTTTATGGCAAAGCAAATCGTCTTTTTTAAGTACAGACAATAACTGCTTCTTTGACTTCTTAAAAAAAAATGAGGTAGTGTCGCAGCCTGACATTGCATGTAAAAATTAAATGGAAGATTTTATGTTATGGCCTAACTGTTGCTGTAATGTACTAATTTGCGTAACTTTATCTGCTTTGGCCCCTTTTCCAGGTCTCATTAAATAAATGTTGGATGTTTTGGTATGGTGTAACAATAAAACTGCCACATCTGTATCTTCAGAAACAACTGTAATGGTACTATAAAATTCACTCTGGGTAACTGCTGTTAGAACTATGTCAACATCAGCACCTCTTTGAGCTTGCTGAACTACCAAACCTGCCTTCAATAAATATCCCTTTCAAATGTTAATAAAACCTTGTTTATTTTTATTGCTTTTTAAAAAGTCTGCTTGGGAAACGGCTACAGTTGAATCTGGAGTTACTGACACTTCTACACGTCCCTGCGATCTAAATTGTTGTATAGCGTCTTTTGTAGATATAATATCACTGTCATACCCATCAAAAACAAACACTTCTGTGTATAAGAATGCAGTGCAAAATTAACGTATTGAAGACATATTTCATGATAGGTTGCTGGTTTTTGCCACACTACTCTACGTATCAACAATCCTCCATCAATTACAAAAACTCTTTTATTTATCGAGTCGCGGCTAGGGGTCACGAGGGAATCGAATTCCGGGTAAGAGCAACAAATGAAACAAGATCAAATACGAAAACGACAACTATTGCTTACAAACCAAGAGGAACAGACCTAATGAAGAACCTATATTTAACCTCAAAAGGAATTAAAGAAGTACTAACTGACGTGAAGGCTGAAGAAGCAATATTTATAGCACCAATATATGCCAACCCACAGATGTTTAGAAAAATCTGCGAGTGTACGTTCAATGATACAAATATAAAATTAAAACTAGTTCATTCGATTGGCATGCTAAAAGCCAACATCACGAAACAACGTCAAAGAAGCGAAGTAATCATTATAGAGCAAGTCGAAGGAAGGTCATACTCTGACATGTTGAAAACTCTTAAAGACAGCGTTGATCCAGAACTCTCAAACGGAGTCAAGCAAGTTCGGAAAACAATTAATGGTAACTTACTTCTCGAGCTGAAAGAGGAATCCCTAACTAGACGCCTACACGACAAAATTAAAGACACTTTTGTGGATTGTAAAATTCGAATGGCTGGAGGTAAAAGCAAAAAAACGGTATACATAAAGGACATAGACGATATAACAAACGTTGAAGAAATCAGTAATAATTTATTAAATGCGAGTCTGATTGACAACGTAGATGATACAAGTATCAAAATGATAAAAAAATCCATACGGTGGACAGACAGCGATCATAGAGCTGGACGAGACTAAGTCAAGAAAATTAATCAAAACACCTACCATCCGGATAGGATTTTCCGAATGCAGAATTCAAGAGAGAGTTACGGTGGATAAGTGCTTCAAATGCCATCAATATGGGCACAATGCCCGCACGTGCACAAACCCAGCAAAAGATATGTCCAACAAATGTTTCAGGTGCGGTGAAGAAGGTCATCGAAAAACCTCGTGCAATAGCAAAACTATTTTCTGTCCATCCTGTAATGAAGAGGGACATATAACTGGAACTGCCAAATGTAAATCTTTTAAAACAGCTTTGAAACTAGAGAGAATAAACAGGAGAAACCTCCTGGCCAGTACTGATAACTAACCATGGAGCTATGAATACTGCAAGGAAATGTACAGAGGAAGATCGTGTCTGGAGATTTAGCGAAAGCCCTAGCGTCAAAATATAATTGCCAATTACTGTGTTTACAAGAACCCAATAGGCGAACAGCCACAAATAGCAAAAGTAACGTATACTGCTCCAACCAAAATGAGAACAATTGTCTGATAGTGTCTTCTAGCCCCAATAACGTTCCAATATACACATTTGAGAGAAAGAATACTTTTGTATGTGTAGAGACAGGCTCAATATGTGTGTACTCCGTCTATATTTCCCCTAATTGCCCAATGGGTAACTTCGAATCTGCCCTAGATGAACTCTTGATCAGTGTATACCAGAAAATTTATTTATCCAATCTAACAGTAATAGTAACCGGGGACTTTAATTAAAAAAACCCATTATGGTGAGGAAATGTCCTAGATCAAAGAGGAAAAGAACTATATGAAGACCTTGCGTCTATGGGACTGGTAATGCTTAATGATGGCAAGCATCCCACCTTAATAAGGGACAACGGAAAATCATTCATAGATCTTACGTTTATATCTGAAGAAATCCTGCAATGGGGAAATGTTAACTGGCAAGTGTTACATGACCAAGAGACTCTAAGCGACCATCAATTTATATTAATAAAAATTCCTGCAAAAAATAAAAACTTAAGAAAAACTCGATACATCAAACAACTGAAACCAGACGTCTTCGAAGAAAAATTAGCTGAATTCTATAGAAATTCCGAAGGAAATGACATTTCCACTAAAATCCAAAGGCTCCAGGAGACCTATAACTCCTCGTGTGGCACCTTACGGGCGGACGAAAATTGCAAGTTGCCATATTGGTGGAATGATATGATTGAGGCACAAATCAGAGATGTCAAGGCGAAAAGAAGGAAATTCATGCGAGAAACCGACAACAACACACAAAGACAAAATCTCAAGTCTGAATACAAGGAAGCAAGAAACCTCCTCACCAAAGAAATTCGCAATGCAAAAAAAGGGAAATGGAAAGAGATTATCTCGTCACTACAGGAAGATATCTACGGGCAAGCTTTCCAAATAGTAAGAAACCAAATAAAATCTATAGGTCCTAGAGTTACGCTAAAGCTGGAAGAAAAACCAAGATATTTAGACAATTGTTCATCACAGAAACGGAAAATATCATGGTCTTGGATGAAACAGAAAACTGTAATACGATCCCGGCTGTTACAGAAGAAGAAATGCGACATGCCATAAGTCGTATTAAACTCGGTAAATCCCCGGGTCCCGACAATATGAAACCAGAACCTATTAAAACACTGCTACTAGGAAACGTCACCTTCTTCTCAAATCTATTCACTGAGTGCTTAACCAAGGGCTCTTTCCCGGAAAAGTGGAAAATTTCTAAATTAATTTTAATTGAGAAACCCGCAAAAACTAACGAAGACGAGAAGAAATATCGGCCGATTTGTCTGTTGGACGTATTAGGTAAAACCTTCGAGAGTGTCATAAATGCTAGATTAAAGAGAGAAATTGAGAACCTAGGAGGACTTAACCCAAATCAGTTTAGTTTCATTGGCGGACGCTCAACTTGTGATGCAATTATGAAAATCCTAGAAACAATAAAGGCCAACAGAAACGAAATAACTAGCATCATATGTATTGATGTAAAAAATGCATTTAATACTGCAAATTGGACTCTCATCTTGAAGAAACTCATAAGACGTAGAATTCCGAAATACCTAATTAGTATAATAAAATCCTACTTAAATAATAGAACTGTCATGCTGGATAAGAGAACAAAACAAGCCATAGGGGGGAGGCGTTCCGCAGGGCTCGGTGCTAGGCCCAACCCTGTGGAACGTCCTCTATGATGATGTCATGGATGTCTGCAATTGCGAAAACGTCAAATTAGTGTGCTACGCCGATGATCTGGTGGCGGTAATAAAGGGAAAAAATATCGAGGAGAACGTCTTATGGGGAAACACGGCCCTACATTGCATTAATTCGTGGATGGCCGCAAATAAGCTGGAGGTAGCTCCTGATAAGACGACAGCAATAGTTTTCGGATGGAGCTATAAGAATAGAAGAAATATCCAATACACCTTTGGTGGACATACGATACGACCGGAAAAAACAACGAAATACCTAGGCATAATAGTTGACTATAATTTAAACTTTACGGCTCATACAGACTACATCATACAAAAATCCAACAACGTTTTTAAAGCAATCCAGGCTATTCTCCCAAATATCGGTGGCCCTGTGAGTTCAAAAAGAAGATTAATTTCAATGGCCTTGCAATCTATATTGCTCTACGCCGCACCGACGTGGATAGGAGCATTAAAAAGTAAAAGAAATAAGTCGAAATTGGCGCAGTGTCAGAGAAAAGTTGCAGTAAGATGCTGCTGCGGGTATCATACCATTTCTGCAACAGCAGCCACAGTCATTAGCGGATTGGTACCAATACATCTTGTTATCGAAGAAAGAGCCCGAATTCAAGGACAAATTATCCAAAATACCACAGAAGAAAACATCAAACTAATTAAAGCCAGAGAACGAAGAAACACGATGGATACATGGCAATTAGAATGGGGCATGGAAACTAGGGACGCAAATTGGACAAAAACGGTTATTAGAGACATAAATTCCTGGATTACCCGTAAACACGGAGAAGTCACCTATTCGATAACACAGTTCCTGTTCGGACATGGATGCTTCGGAACATACCTATTTAAATTTAAGAAAAGGGACTCACCAAGATGCATCTATGGCGACGGAGAAGAAGATTCGCCAGAACATATGCTTGTAGAGTGCAGCAGATTTGTACAAATAAGGACACAGACAGAGTTGGAACTGGGTCGTAGACTCAGCAAAGAAAACTTCACCAACATCATGTGTAGAAATAGAAATTGCTGGAAAGCTGTAGAAAAATGATGACATTTATGGTAGAGAAAAAGGAAAAAGAGGAGAAAAGAAACAAGATCGAAGAAGCGAGAAACTGGTGAGAAGAAAGTACTGTCTTGATGAGATATTTCTTCCTGGAATAGTGCCGAGACAAGAAGCTGTGAGACCAAAAGAGGAAAGGGTTTTAGTCGGTCGCTGCGGCGGAGTCCGACACTCCCCACGGTCGCCAGAATGGCCCATCACCAAAAAAATGCTTAAACACCAATGACCATGGGAGTGCGCATAGATAAGCATTTCCTAAACCTCTAAAAAAAAAAAAAGCTTTGGTTAGTTTTGTCTCGAGACGAAACTAACCGAAAATATCCGAAGCTAACCCAAACTAACCAAAGCTAACCTAATCTAACCAAAGCTAACCCAAACCAGCTAAAGCTAACTAACCAAATCAAACCCAAGCTAACCGAAATTGTTTCGCCTAGTTTGCGTGAAGAAAGTCTTTTCTTCACCAAAGTGCGTAGTGGCTTAAACGAGACGAAACTTGTCGAAACTAACCAAAGCTGACCCAAACTAATCAAAACTAACTTAAACTAACCAAAGCTAACCCAAACTAACTAAAGCTAACCTAAACTAACCAAAGCAAACCCAAGCTAACCGAAATTGTTTCGCCCAGGCTTGCGTGAAGAAAGGCTTGCGCTTCGCGCAAGCCTTTCGTGCGTAGTGGAAGCTTAAAGGAGACGAAACTAGCTCAAACTAACCAATGCTAACTCAAACTGACCAAAGATAACCTAAACTAACCAATGCTATCCCAAACTCAAACTAACTTAAAAAATGAAACTGACATATTTCCGCAAGAAGTCTTTTGGGTTAGTCGGGGTATTATGTTTAGAAAAATATTTAGAATGTAAAACAGAAACATGTTTTCATGTAACTGATTTTAGTTATTCTAGAGTCGAAAAAATGAAAATGATGCATTTTCGCAGAATTTTTTTTTAAGATTTTGTATTTGGGGGGTTGCTCTATACTAAATAAACACATATTTCTTACATAGTTGATTTCATCTAAGCGAAAGTTGATTCAAAAAATAAAATTATTGAAAACACATACCTTCAAATTTCGTACAAATGATAAATGGAATGATCAATAGGATTAATGTGACCATTAGCCAGTACTTCATATACTTTTTCTAAGGGTGTAGTTGCCACCAGCGAAGATGTGTGAAATGATTTCGCTTCGCTAGCCGACAGTCCGTCTTCAAAATACTTGTAAAACTTTTCTTTCGTTATTGCATTCAAGCGTAAAAAGCTGTATGCTTCCACAACATGTGTTTGTAGTAAATGTGTTTCAATAAAATACAAATAAAGTCAATGAAAACAATTTTTTTATAACAATCGGTACCTACCTCAATTACTGCAATCAAGTTTTCTTTCAAGAGAGGGTTTCTGTATTTAGTAAATCTATTTGTTTTTTTAACTTTGTATATAATCTTTGCAGGACAATCTTTGTTTCGCTGACTTGTGCTTTCGTTTTTGCGGTTTTTATTTTTTTTTGCTGTGATGACAAAGAAAATCTTTTCTATAATGAAGCCTCTGCAAATTTGCATAATTTGCGTTTTTGGAGCAGCAGAAAAGTCGTTTATCCACTGCATACACTGTTCATCGTAGTCTGGAGAATTTACTTTGGTACGCAAAACTATTTCGTATTCATTCTCCTTCTTACTCACACAACTTATAAATTTACACGTAGCATCAAACTTTTTAATTCATTGAAAAAAATCATGTGACTATTGCCTTAAGTACGGTATCTAAAAGAGAACAAATCTAATTACGCACCTCTTAGATTTGTTGCAAAAAATATGTCAGTTAAGGCGATGATAGGGTGTAATTCTTCCAGGTGACAGCTAGGATTTTGGCAATTACAACAGCCGTTTTTCTGTCTATATAAATAAAATATTCAACGTAGACCAGACTTCTTTTAGTGACGCCCCGGTAAATCACGAAGGCACAATGCAGGATGACTACTTGCGGCCCACTACAAGCGAACTAACAGCTTCGCCCGAAGCGGACCGCGTAAAGAAATCAGAAAAACCATTCTGCATAATAATCGAATGATACTTTTTCATCTCTGTAAAACTTTTTCTTTACGGCCCATGCTAAATAATTCATCGCACGCTTACGTTGTGCGCTCAAGCTTCGAAAGGACATCTAGGGACATTAAAGTCATTTGGTTGGCTAGGCACGGAGGTGGTCTAGTGCCAAACATCCGTGTATCTCGGTTTTTGTACCAAATAGCGGTGACTCGCTCGAATGTGAGGATAGATCAAAGGAGAACGTTATGCCAACGTCAAACTGCGCAAAAAAGATTTGTTTTACTAAGGATATATTCATTTTGCTCATTTTTTCAAATTTACGTGATCAATTGGTAGCTTACAGAGTCATACATGAGAAATATCTTTGCATATGTCTTTATTTTAGTAGCATTATTATATAAGGTAGGTAAATAAATTTATTAAATATTATCACATCGTTTGATCTCGCGACAGCAGGGCAGTTGATCTTCGACGCCGTAATAGAATAGCTATAGCTTTATACGTTTTGCAGTCACATCGAAAAACGGCTCGCATATAAGAAACGGACTACAAAATGTCAATCCACGATAAAAATCATCTTCAATGGACTGTTGTAAATTCGAAAAGCAATTTAATCGTGCTCCGAGTGAAATTTCCAAATAGTGCCCGTACGCAAGCCTGAATAGGCACAACCGTAAAATACTGCGTTGCGATTATCTTTTATTGGTTTATGAATGCCGTAATATATTACGATCGGACACGGCCTATAGACTGTGGGGTCTTATATAGAAGAAGCGCTCGAAGATGCGTTTGCTGCTGCTTTATGTTGCAATAGGATTCGTCTTTGAAAGGGAATAATCTTAATATGTCTTAGGGTATTTTATTACCATGACCAGAGACGCATGTAAAACTGATCCCTTTATACATATATACGGCTATTGGATAATATCAACAATGTTTATTTGCACTCAATCTGTAATAATATTTTTATTATCATTATGTCAACTAATTTTCAATAGCAAATTCGTGTTTGCGGATATTAGGCCCGAATAATTGGCGCTCTTCCACCCCTTCCCCCCCCCCCCATGGGTCTTTGACGATATCAATTTTTAACTATTAAGGATTCAAGGATTTTCGACCTATCTATTTTCTGCCGTTAGTGCGCATACGATACGTATATTACATTGTATTATTCGCTATTTTTGAATGTGTTATTTAACGGTTTACAGTTCCTACATTACCAATAAAATACATTTAAGTTTGCTATGTAAGCTTATTATTAATATTTATGACAAAAATATTATTTAGGTTTATGTTATATATTTACATATAGAAAAGTCTTTAGACAGATATTATTCTTGGCTCCCAGAATGTTGTATAAGAAGTTATGAACCTAGAGCCGCCGAGAATGATTTACCAAATATTATATCCTTCGACCAATGGCTAGTATGTAACCCGAACAGCTTTATAATTTTTAATAATATATGTTTTTTACGAGATTCTCGATCGAACCACGGATAGGATCGTATCGGGGCGCGAAAAGTTTACGTTTTGAAACCAAAAAAGCGTTTTTAACTAGTTAAATTGTGGTGTACTACTAACTCATCCTCTGTTTAAACAATTACCTTTCACCATTAGACAGCGGTAAGTGGGGGGGGGGGGGGGAGCCCATATTAACGTGATTTTGACAGATAACACGGAAATGCTTGGAATTCCACAAAAGGATAGAAATTTTTTTCAAGTATAAAAACACGGACCCGGTCTTTTTATCGTATATGTAGGTAAAAAAAATGATACAAACAACTATAAAATCGCGAAGGATCTTCAGAGTTTGAAACATAAAGATTTAAAAAAAATTGATGTAAAAGGTAAAAATAAGTCGAGTGTGTTGAATTTTACAATTATGAAGCCGCCAACAAATTTGTTAACAATGAGTCTCTAAAGAAACTTAATTATGAATTATATATTCCTCTTAACTATGCATCTTGTAAGGGAATAGGGAGGGCTATTGAAATCTCATTCTCAGAAGAAGAAATTTTGAATGCGATCATATCTCCTTTTAAAATTAGCGAAGTCAAAAGAATGAATAGGAAGTCATTAGACTCAGAGAATAAAATAACATTCGTTCCCACAGGGACAGTTCTCCCAACTTTTGAAGGAACAATTTCACCTCGGGAAGTTAGTTTATATGGCCTAAATTCTTTGGTTTCTTTATATATACCTCCAGTCACACAATGTTTCAATTGTTTATGCTACGGACACACCAAAAAATTATGTAAAAGTCAAAAAAAAAATGTTTTAATTGCGGCAATCATCACGAAGATGATGACACGGAGAATGTAGACTGTGAAATGCAGTGCTACCATTGTGAAAGCAAATCACATAAATCAACTTACAAAAATTGCCCTGAGTACACAAGACAAAAAACTATTAAATTTAGAATGGTAAGCGATAACATCAGTTTTTTTAAGCACAAGCAATGTGCCCTGTTAATTATGTAACTTCGAAAACAAATTTTATTAACAAATCCCAAACCCCCAATTTCCGCGCCATTGACTTCCCCACCCTTAGCACTCGTCTCCCCGAGATCGCTATTACAATCAATTAAAGAAGCTCAGTAATTAATAGCCAAATAAATAAATCAAAAAGAAGTTTTACCAAGCGGAAAGCCAAAGCCCCAATAAAAAGAGCAATTCTAACCCAAGGATATAATGAAAACGAACACAACAGTCAATTATGTATCCCAAACTCAAGACCTCCTAAACAGCAAAATCAATCCCAACAACAGACTCTTAGTGCCCTAGATAACTTTTCACAATAATTTAACTCATTTGAAGAAGATGTACTGGTACATCTTCGAACACAAGGGGCCCCCAAAATGCGACAACAAGGTAGATAAAAAATTTATAATATTTTTAATACTATTAATTCTTTGGAAAAAATAAACAAATCTCAGGATACCTCAGCTGAAGAGCCATATTCGCCAGATTTTTATCCAAAATTCAAAGCTAATTTTAACCCTACATTTTAATCATACATAAATGGACTATAAACATCAAAAACTCAAAATTATTCATTCAATGGAATATCAGAAGTATGAAAGCCAATAGGCTAGAACTTATAAACTTATGCTATAACCAAAACCCTGGCAACATGGCTTAACAAGGAATCAGATTATGTGTCACTAAAATTATATAATATGGCCAGATACGATAGACATGATGGTTACGGTGGTGTAGCCACATGTAAAAAAATATATATTATTTACAGAAATTAAACTTAACAATAGTAGCTTGAATAATCAAATTCAATCTATTATAACCAAAATAGTTAATATAAATATTATAAACATGTACGCAACTTATAACCAAATTACTTTTAACTTTATTTATAACATACTAAATCAATTAACAGGCAAAATTATTATTAAATGAAGGGTAAAGGCTGTGTGCATGTACGAAACATAGCAATGAAACACCTTGTATATCATGCAAATTTTAATCCAAAAGGGATCATGAAGAGCGTAACAGAGCGCTTCGGCGAATAATTGCATTAAGGAAGAGGTCACACCAAAGTTTGCGACAGTCAAGATTTCCAAAAACGTTCCTCTTAAATTTAAACAAGATCTTCAACTTAAACTCATAAAATCTGAAATTTGTAAGCACTATGCTAGATTAGATTTGATCAACTGTCAACTAAAGAAAAATCACGACAACTTTGTCGACCAATTCGGTCTCGATCACTTCTCTGAATTTTCTAATAATATCTCTGATGAATTTTCGGATGCTAAAAATCTTAAGTTTGCAAGAGTGAGGTCCAAGCTTGATGCTCTCATCAAACAAAAAATCAATTCTAACTTGCAGAGATTCAATTTCGCCTCCAAGAAATTCTCAAATTTTAAATTTCATGAGAGAATCAAGAATTTGACCGACACAATTTTTGACACAGATGAGCTTGAACTTTTAAACTTGGGGCTTAAACACTGTTTGAGACCTTCACTGTCCGAGGGTGATGTTTTGCAGTTCGCAGTTGAGCTTGATGTTTTGGTTGAGCAAATCTCCAACGATTCTAACATCAAAAAAAGAATTCGTAACGACTTTCATTGCATCTTGTATAACACAAAGAAAAATCTATCAAAATTTAACACTCGTTCTTCTAATTTCTATTTTAAAACTTTGAAAAAGCTCAAATTAAAAATTAAAAATGAAGATCTCATTGTTTCTAAGGCATATAAAGGCAATTGCTTAGTTATTCTCAAAAAGACAGACTACATTTCTAAAGTTGAGACATTCTCAATTACCTAACAACCCTTTTAATAGTTTTATAAGGAAAGTCACCAGGCTCATCAAGCATTTCAAACCGTTTTTCGAAGAAAATAATGCTAAGAAAAATCTAATTTCTAGCAATCCAACAATACCTAGGTTGTATGGCCTCCCTAAAATCCATAAAATAGATACACCAATCAGACCTGTGGTAAGTTTTACTAACACACCAGTTTATTTCCTAGCTCAATTTACATATAACTTGATCAAGGATATCACTAAGTTTACTCCTACATATTCGGTAAGTAATTCCATTTCTTTAATCAATAAACTAAAAAATTTACAACTTCCGCAGAATTACATTATGGTTTCTTTCGATGTGTCTAACCTATTTACTACAGTACCAAAAACCGAGGCAGTACAACTTGTCGGTGATCTTCTTACTTCATGTAATGTTGACGATCAACAGCAAATTAATTTATTGTCACTTCTAAACCTTTGTTTGTCTCAGGACTTTTTTCAATTCAATAACAAATATTATAAACAACCTGATGGCTTGGCAATGGGCAGCTGTCTTTCTCCTTTTATAGCAGATGTTTTCATGAACAATTTGGAAAACAGTCATATAGTCACTCCCATAAATCGAGAGATCCTACATTGGTTCCGTTATGTGGATGATTGTCTTTGCTTCCTTGATTGCGATGCTCAGGGGGCCAACGCTCTCCTAGACAAACTTAATATCATCCATCCGAACATTAATTTTACAATCGAACTTGAAAATAATAATAAACTTAATTTTTTGGACATCACTGTTCATAGAGCGATGGAGAGTCTTGAGTTTTCGATCTATAGGAAACCTACTCAAACGGACCACACTTATATCTATCTTACTTTTCCCACCACGCGTGGCAACACAAGATGGCAGCTTTCCATTGCAATGTCAATAGGTTACTCAATATACCTTTGTCTTCTGTCGAATACAACAAAGAGGTAAATATAATTAGAAAAATCGTGTTCAACAGAAACAATTTTGCTTTCGGAGAACATTTGCGCAATCATAACCACAACTTCAGTCCTCATTCCGATTCAAAAATGTTGCATAACATTTCATCAAAAAACTTCAATAGGCTGGATTTCATGGAGGACATCGAGATCAACAGCGAGCTGCGCACAAACAACCATTGCCTCAACACTCAGATCAATCTCAACAGATCTTACATTCCTTTACACAGAAGGCTTCTCGACTGAATTAACTTTTGCCCATACACTTGAAGGTTGGGGGGGGGGGGGGGGGGGCGCTTGATCAAGCGTTTTCCATTTCAAATAATTTCTCCTGTTTTCTACTACAGCAATGTAATTTAAGTTAATTTTTATTTTACTTTTATCTTTCATCTGTCTTCCTCTTTCTCTATCTTTCAAGTTGATTTAGCTTAGGCTAATTTCATCCCTTCTTAAGCTAGTCCTCTGGGAGTTGAGTTAACTTAGGTTATTGTCATCTCCTTTCTTTTCTGTTCTGTCCGTCGAGTTGAGCTAGCCTAGGCTAACCTCATCTCTAAGTTAGTCCTCTATTTTCACTTGATCAAGCATTTTCCTTCAAACCAACTTGCAAGCCATCACAAACAGTCAACCGATTTCTCAAATATTCAATTGCAATTTAGCCATTCAATGCGTATTATGGCTTTTGTTTGTCTCATCTGGCATAGTAGCAGCTCCTTTTGTATTTTAGGTTAATTTCGGACCACTGCAGTAACTTTATCTGATTTTATCTTTCAACTTAATACTTGTCTTTCTAAAACTTGAAATTTAAATTTACCGCCGTTTTTCGGCATATAAGCGTCATCAGTCTGCTTGTCAAGACTGTCATTAGTGACAGTCGACACATTTAATGTGTCATCCAAAAGCACGAGTCTTTGTACCATGCTTTTGCTGTATTTTCATATATTTTAACTTTTATTTTAATCTAAATTATGTGAACCATTTCTCATAATGTGACGCACAATGTGTGATATGTAATTGTGATCATTGTCGATTTTTGTTGTGTTTGATCCATGGATATGTCCTTTGTCTACTGACAAGTAAGTAAAAGAGGTCCACCATTTTCTTTTTCACGTATAAAAATGACACAAAAAAACCTTCATTCTTAATTAATTACTTTAGTTAATCCCCCCCTTTTTGTAATAAAAAATTGTTTTAATGCCAACAAATTTATAACTGAGCACAACAGTATTCATTTAAAAAAATTAATTGACCAAAAATAACCAATGTCTCAGTTCAACAACATTCTTTGACTCACCACTGACAAGGGGTTCTTTTACTTACTTTCAGGTAACACTGATGATGGCTACGGCCGAAAGCGCTCTGTTACGCTCTTCATGATCCCTTTTGGATTAAAATTTGCATGATATACAAGGTGTTTCATTGCAAAATTATTATTGTAGGTGACTTAAACTTTCATCATCCCATGTTAGGAACAGTGAATACGAATTTTAATGGCAGAGCCATCGTTTCATTGCTGGACTCTGAAAATCTAATTTTGTTAAATGATAGTACACCTACCAGATTACAAAACCCAAACTTAAATATCAGTTCAATCGACATGACTATTGTTAGCAGTGAGCTAATAGCACAATCATTATGGGGGGTTCTCCCGGAATGTGGGAATAGTGACCACTTTCCGACATTTTGTTGCATTAATCTTAAACAAAATGACAATGAATCTACAAAATTAAAGAACATTAGGAAAAGAAGTTTCAAAAAAAGCTGATTGGCAAAGTTACACAGATAAATTAATTATCTACTCGAGTGATGAGCATGGGCAAAATATTTCATTTCTAAACCTTATGAATATTATAGAAAAGTCGGCATGGCATCGGAATCTATTCCATTAAAAGCAAAAGTAATTTTCAAAATCAGAAACCTCGGAATCCTTGGTGGGATTCTGAATGTTCTGAAAAATTAAAGAAAGGCAAGCAGCTTTTAAGTATTTAAAAAAAAACCCGTCCTTGACTAATTATTTAATGGCCAAACACACTCAAGCAAAATCTAAAAGATTTTTTAAGAAAAAGAAAAAAGTAAAGTTTTATAGAATTTACGGTTTCCAAACAGAAACTTAAACATATCTAAAGGATGGCAAACACTTAAAAAATTCAGTGTTACATTTAATAATTACAGCAAACTGCCTAGTCGGGAGATTGCTGAAAATATCCTTATTACACTGATACGGGTTAACATGTTACCGGAATTTGGCGTCCAACAAATCATAGATGATATAGAACAATTCAACATAAATGAACTAAAAATCATTTTAGATAAAAAGAAAAATTCGGCTACAGGTAAAGATGACATTTCATATTCAATGATAAAAAGCCTGCCGGGAAAGCTTCAAATAGCTCTTCTCAATATTTATAATAACTGTTTAAAAGATGGGAAAATTCCGGAAACATGGAAAAAATATACCATATTACCAATTTTAAAAAACAATAAAGACCCCAATAATGCAGAAAACTACCGTCCAATCGCTCTAACTTCTTGTATGGCAAAATTTATGGAGAATATAATAAAGAACAGAGTGGCCACTCCACTTTGTAGAAAATAAGAAGTTTTTTCACCCTACCAAACGGGCTTTAGAAAAGGCATGAGTGTTAATAATAAGTTAGCGTACCTGACATCATTTATTCAATTATCTTTTAGTCAAAAAGTTCATACAGTTGCGGTTTTTCTGGATTTGAAAAGGGCTTACGATTGTGTAGATATGTATCAGCTATATAATTATCCTAATGAATATGGGATTCGCAAAGAACTGGCTAATATAATATTCAATATCCTATCAAATAGATTCTTTTATGTACTGGATAACACTAATGGGCTCATCGGACCAAGACAGACAAACACTGGACTGCCCCAGGGATCGCCCTTAAGCCCATTAATTTCACTGTTTAAAATCGACTTAAATGGACAAGGTCATCCGCATAACTAAGTATTTATGCGGATGACCTTGGTTTGATAGGAAATAATGCCAACTTAGATGACCTAATTTTTAAATTGAATAGGGCTCTGGTTAAAGTAAATAAGTGGCTCAAAAACCATAACTTCTCCATTTCAAAATCTAAAACACAAAGTATTTGGTTCACAAGAGGCAATAGGAAAACTGACCCTCCCAATATTGTAATTGATAACGACATAATTCCATTTAAAAAAAATGTTAAATACCTTGGTACGACTTTTAATCAAAACCTTAAATAGGATCAACATATAGATGATATTTGTAGTAAAGCAAGGAAGGCAGTGAATGTCATGAAGGCATGTAGTGGGGTATGGTGGGGCTCAGACCCTAAAACCCTTCACCTGGCTTTTAACGGGTTACTTAAATCACAGATAGATCAAGGATCCATGATATTTCATCCTACTTCAAAAAAAAAATTAAATAAATTAGATAATA
Organism: Pissodes strobi; assembly: GCA_016904865.1. NCBI lineage: Eukaryota > Metazoa > Arthropoda > Insecta > Coleoptera > Curculionidae > Pissodes > Pissodes strobi. Next base: position 142,312 of record MU185581.1, read on the forward strand.
TTTTCCATCAAGGACTAAGGTTGGTTACAGGTTGTATGAGATCCACCCCCAATAAATGCCATATTGGCGGAAACTGCAGAAATGGATTTAAATCACAGACGAATATGGCTTTCCGCAAAATTTTTAATCAAGGTAGATTGTGTGAAAGGTCACCCACTGATTCATATTATGAACCAACTCTCTCGATTTGCCAATAATAACAATTACTGGAAAACAAAGACTCTCCCCTCCTGGTACAAGCTATCCCTTATATTCGTACATTCCAACCAGACATTGATAAAAACAAAAAACTTGCATGTTTCGATGTGGACTTTCATGCGCAAAATAGTAAGAATAAAGTAATTAATTTAAATATTAAGAAACAAGATTCTGATAATAGTAAAACTTTTCTGGCCGAGTCTGATAAATATATAAGGATAGCTACACATTTATTTTCACGGATGCATCTAAGGTTTCTGATGGGACGGGGTTTGGAGTTCACATCCCCAGCATAGATTTTAATTTTTCATCAAAACTTCCTAACAACATGGATATCTGCTCTGCTGAAGTAATGGCAATTCACAAAGCTTCTATAGTTTGTCTAGAGAAAGAAATCAACAATGCTATCATCTTTATGGACTCATTAAGTGCAATTAAGAAAATATCGAAAATTGGTAGTTTACAGAATAATGATAAAATTACTCTAATGACTAAACAACTGTTGAAGAATTGCGTTAATAACAATATCAACCTAATTTTATCTTGGATTCCGGGACATACTAGGATTGCGGGTAATGAACAGGCAGACAAACTTGCCAATGTAGGAAGAATTTTAAATGTACCAATAAAAATTAAAATGGGTAAAACACCTTCCTCCCTCTTTTAAAAAAGGAAATTAGGAATAACTTTGCTGAACATTGGTCTGTTAATTGGGGCAATAAGGGTGAGTGGTATAAAAGGATCCAAGGGGAGTTTCCCAGAAAGGCAATTTACGATAGAGTAGGCTATATAGACAGAAGACACTCAACGGTAATAATTAGAATGAAAACAGGAAAATGTTTAACTAAGAGGACCCATTATGTGAGTGTGGTCAAGTAGAAAGTTGAAATCATATTTTTTTAGAATGTCCCATCAATGTAAATCTCAGCCTTAGTTTATACGAAGATATTAGAAATTGTGGAATTCCAACTCCATTTAATATTCAAGTGGTATTAGCAAACATCAACACCAATATCATTAAAAAAATTATAAAATTTATAGATTATAATAAACTAGCGATCTGAAGTTCTTATTGAGAAACAAAAGCTAACTAAAACAATTCTTAATAAGCTTCTTTATTTAAAAAAAAAGTAATGATAACAATATGAGAGCAAATCTATAGAGTAAATATCCTACTTTTTTCTCCTTTCCCGACTAATCCGAGGCAACTTTCCAAGTGTCTTGAACTCCTCTGTTGCCCGGGAGCGAGAAGAGTCTTACCTATATCCTGTGTTGTGCTATCAGTTTACTAACTTTCTAAACACCATTCTGAAAATATGTACAAAAATGTTAATATTTATATATCTAAAGTAGTATTGTAATCTAAACTATATAAGGAAAGAAACAGTGTTTCAGATTTACCGATCCATACCGACAAGATTAGGAAAGCTTATTGATAATAAGCTTCCGAACTTCGGAGAGCTTTGAGCTCGTCGTCCGAGGTCATAATTGGTGGGCTGGAGAATGGCGCTGAAAGCAAAAAAGTGGCAGCCGACTCCATAACTAGAAAGAAAGATAAATTTTTTAAATCCAGTTTTTTACAAAGATAGGTTCTGAAATAAGAAATATGACGAAACTGTAGTTTTAGGTTCATGCGCATGCAAAATATTGGAGCCAATAAAATTTCTGTCTAAAGACCCTTACTATTATTGTATTGTATTAAATAAGAGCATTACCAATATATGGTCAATAATGGAAGCTTATTTTTACGTCGCTATCGAATTCAGTATTAAAACAATCGTTTAATAAAATATTATAGCTTTATTAAAAATAATCAGAGCGATAGTAGTGCCACTAACTGGCCCTAACTAAGCATTTATAATATAGGAGTTCATTCAAAATAACACAGGATTTTCCTGCGGTATCCCTCTAAGTTACCACAAATATCCCAATGGTTCCGATATTGGTGGGATCTTCCCAAGATGTTTCTCTTGGTACGTCCCCAATAAGTTTTGTTTTCAATGTCCTAGAAACATATCTGAATATCTTATGTTCTTAAAAAAAGTAACATTTATCTGCTTTTGATTTTTGATTGATTGATCATATATTGCTTACATTATTTATTTATTTATTTATTTATTGGTGCTAAAAAGTACAATACTCCTACACAAGTCAATTCATTAGGTAATCAAAATAGTAAAATACAATTTAAAAGAAAACTTACTATACAATAAAAAAATATTAAAAAGGGACAATAGAGCCAATACGTCTAAAGCTTCAACACACAAAACAACATAAAAACAACCCATGATGTTGATCACAGAAGGTAATCACAACTGAACCGAAGGAAGCCCTCTAATGAAAAGAGATCATTTTTAATAAAAAATTATTTGACTTTGAGCTTAAATGAATTAAGCGGCAGATCCTTGACGCAGACAGGCAAGACATTAAATAATTTGATTTCGTAGTAGGACGCCCCATTTCGAGACCTAGAAAGCCTCAGATACGGTGTCACCTAGGAGTTGTTATTTCTGGTGTAGAATTGATGAGTATCAGTTTGAGTTATAAACCTGGAAAGGTTTCCCTTGACAAATACTAGGCATACCAGAATATATGCAAATGGCAGGGTAAGCACTTTCGTTTGTTTGAAGTGTAGTCTACTGCACTCTCTATAATCCAAATGAGCTATCACTCATATACACTTACGTTGCATTGCAAATATTTTAGACATATGCGCAGAGTGCGATGAGTGTGAGATGAGACAGTAAGCCATTATAGAGTGAAACTACCCAAAGTAAGCAGCCCTGAGTGTGCAGGTCAACACTGAGCCAAACAAACTTCTAATAAGGAATAGGCATCTTGATAATTTGGAAGAAAATTCCTCAATGTGAGAGTGCCAAGTCAATCTTTTATCCAGAGTGGTGCCAAGAAAATTCACTGCTGCATACAGGCCTATTTGACAGGAGTTAAGGTCTCTAAGATAGAATGTTAAATTTTCGCCTCGTTTAAGCCTAGTCAATTTGATATCGTCCATTCCCTTAGATTAGCATATGATTCGTCCACTGTGAGAGCAAGGTTAAATATACTTGAATCAGCAATCAGAGATGCTGCCGTCAGCATGCAGACAGAACGTAGAGTCAGGGTCACAGCTGGGTAGATCATTAGCACACACTAGAACGAGAATAGGCCCAAAAACCGAACCTCGCGGTACTCCATACTACAGCATTAAGCTCCGAGACCTACCACCCTCAAAATAGACAAACTCAAATCAATCAAACTTATAGTATTCGAGCTTCTGAAGAAGTGTATCATGATCTACACAATCAAAAGCACTTGGACAAATCGTGAAATGTAGCATGGGAGCTTAGGTCCCTCACAAAGCCCTCAAGAATCTTCTCACATACATCCCTGACTGCCGAGCCAGTGGAGCGTCGCTCCCTAAACCCAAGTTGTTTCACGCCAAATAGTGCATTTTGTTCAAAATGTTCCTCAATCTGAATCTTAAGCAGTCTCTCAAAAATCTTACCAAAGATTGGAACAAGCGAAATAGGTCGATAGTCTTCAACATCCATTCTAGAACTCTTTTAATGAATGGGTGTGACCTTAGCTATCTTAAGAATGCCCGGAAATATGCCTTCAGAAATAGCCAATGTAATCAGTTTTGTTAATAAAACAACAATCAAGTTTTTTTATGGTTTTTATGACTTTCATATTAAAATCGGGACCTTTACTTGGGCTATTACTCATACCATCTATAACTTGACGTGAATGTAGGTTACCTCACCAAAGAAAACCCAGTTTCACAAGGACCTGGATAGTTTACAGGCTTGTTAGAAGGTGGAGGAAGACTTTTTTAAGTGGCAAATTAACGAATCATTCATTAAAATGGATAGGGGTGGTATGGCTTGTCTCTGTTATTTTAAAGTTATTGTTAGATCATTTTATGACCGTCCACATCGCTTGGGAAGGATTACTAGCCTGGATAATAAAATTATCATTTGCCTCCACATTTTCGGCTTGAATTTCCATGCGATATTTATGGCGGTAACTCCGCACAGTTTCAGCTGCTATTAGATTGACCTGCCTTAAAAGGCAAAGTCGATCTCTCATTTCTTTTAAGGAACCGTCAAACCACTTGGATGCCGCTGAGCATCTGGCAGTGTTGGCTGATTTGAATTTGAATTTCAGTTCAAAACATCTCATGCAAGCATCATTAAAACTAAATATTTTCTTAACCAGACATGGTATCGATCTCTGGTTTTTAATAGTTAATAGACATGTCTTTTAAGAAAAAATTTCCAATGTTGGATTTTTTCAACTGTCTAAATCTTTTATATACAGGGTGTCAAAGAAGACGATGATTGTTGCTCCAATTTCAATAGCATGTAACTTTCATAATAATGTTTTCAAATTTTGTCACTGTAAATCAATTGAATCACTGGTCCATAGCAAAGAAAGTAGTCAAATTTTTGATATCTGCTATATCTTAAGAGATACCAATTTTTTTTGTAAAACCATGTTTTTTCAACTTTTTGTTAGTTGTATCGTGCAAACTTTGTAAGTGATTATTATACCTTACGAGAAGCTTATTTACGTTCAGTAAAAAAAATTGTGCCTAAATGTTGTGATGTGCAGTGGCGTACTTATTATCACTTATATGTCTATGGTTTATGAGTATTTCATAATTTTTCACGATTGTTTTGTATTGGAAAGTACTCGCTCGCAAAATAAAACACATCAAACTAGTGATATTTTATTTTAAGGGTTTTCGAAACAAGTTTAATTTTGGGAATAGTGTGTTAGAGTATATTAGAAATAAATAAATAAAATTAGAAATAAACAAATAAAATTTTTCCAAAAATTAAATTAAAAAATTATAATTAAAAAAAAAAAATTTAGCCACACTGTAAAATATACATGTAGATACAGTGCAATATTAAAAAATAAAAAATAAGGAAAAACTTGCTTAAGTAGAGTACTTTCCAATACAAAACAATCGGGAAAAATTGTGAGATACTTAGTCATAAATCATAGTATATCTGATTATAAGTACGTCACTGCACATCACAACATTTAGGTAGGATTTTTTTTACTGAACATGAACAAGGTTTCCGCAAAGTATAATGATAATCACTTAAGAAGTTTGAACGATAAAACGCTCAGTGAGGTCTAGATACCAAAAAGTTGAAAAAACCAAGGTTTTACAAAAAATCAATATCTCTTAAAGTATAGCAGATATCAAAAATTTGACGAACTACTAGCCTTGCTATGGAGCAGTGATTCAATTGACGTACAGTGACAAAATAGAAAAAAATTATTGTGAAAGTTACATGCTATTGAAATTGCAGGAAAAATCACCGTCTTCTTTGACACCCTGTATATATAAAATTTTGACAGTTTAAGAAAATCCAACATTGGAAGTTTTTGTTAAGGGACAAATCTATCAACCATTGAAAACTAGAGATCGATATCATCTCTGGTTAAGAAAATATTTATTTTCTTCAAACGTCAGTAAATCCATCATTACTCGACTGTGTGGGCGGCAGTGAAGTTTCGCTTTTCCTCCGCCGGAGCTTTACTTTTCACTTTTCCGCCGGCGCAGGTAAAAGTGTTGTCATATCAACATAGATACAATACAAACAAACATCAAAATAAGCGTCAACAACTCAAGAGTTATTAAACTAAAATTTGTATTTATCACTCAATTTGTGACTGCATCTCTAAAAATCACTAATTTAGGAACAAATTGGTTATTATTTAATCGAACTTACTCAATAACTGCTTATCAATACGGAATTAAAACGCAATCGAAAACGCAATTTTAAAAAAATAATTATTGTTGACAGTGTCCACTGACAGCTTTATATGACATTATTATAGCAACAAACTGAGCCTATTCACCGACACCGCACCGGTCTAAGCCGCCTTGCGAACCCACTTATCTTTAATAATAATTATTATTACTATTAAAAAGCCACGTTTTTGCATTAATTTGTCGACATTTGAAGAAAAAACAGCATATTTTATTTGGAGGAAAAGTTACTTTTCATGGCTTGCTCTCTATTACCAGCCTCACTCCGTTCGGCTGTTAAACACAAGCGCGCCATGAAAAGTATCACTTTTCCTCCATATAAAATAATATACTATTTTCTTCAAACGTCAGTAAATCCGTCTTTATTCGACTGTGTAGGCGGCTGTAAAGTTTCGTTTTCCTCCGCCGGAGCTTTACTTTTCACTTTTCCGCCGGCGCAGGTAAAAGTGTTGTCATAGCAACATAGATACAAACAAACAACAAAATAAGCGCCAACAACTCGATATTTATTAAACTAAAATTTGTATTTATCACTCAATTTTTGCACTGCATTTCTAAAAATCACTAATTTAGGAACAAATTGGTTATTATTTAATCGAACTTACCCAATAACTGCTTATCAATACGGAAGTAAAACGCAATCGGAGACGCAATTTTAAAAAAATAATTATTGTTGACAGTGTCCACTGACAGCTTTATGTTACATTACTATAGCAACAACCTGTGCCTATTCACCGACACCGGTCTTAGCCCCCTTGCGAACCCACTTATTTTTAATAATAATTATTATTATTACTATTAAAAAGAGATGTTTTTGCATTAATTTGTCGACATTTGAAGAAAAAACAGCATATTTTATTTGGAGGAAAAGTTAGTTTTCATGGCTTGCTCTCTATTACCAGCCTCACTCCGTTCGGCTATTAAACACGAGCGCGCCATGAAAAGTATCACTTTTCCTCCATATAAAATAATATACTATTTTCTTCAAACGTCAGTAAATCCGTCATTACTCGACTGTGTTGGCGGCCGTGAAGTTTCGTTTTCCCTCCGCCGGAGCTTTAAGGTGCGCGTCCACTTGTTCGTACCGGACGAATCGGCCGCATGAATCGAATCGGATTTTTGTAACGAATTCGTCCACTTATCCGCATCGGATCGCACTGGCTCGACTGACTGGGTGACAGGTTATAAAATGAAAATTCTAGATTAGTAATTTTGATTTGTTGGTAGGACAATGAGTTCTTCTGAAGAAGTAGTGTTGTTCGCTACTTTGAAGAAGAAAAAGCACGAACTAAATGCAGACCACGGCGTCATAGATTTTGTGTGCATAATATATGTAAAAAACGAAAACAATATGGCGAATTTCATAGGTACATTTTTCCCTGACTTAGTATATGATGATGAAAAGTTTCGTCCATTTTTATTGTTTAAAAATTACAAAACATACATATGACACGTATGTATACAATTCTGTAAACCTTTAAAAGAACTAGTCACTAGTCTAAGTTAATAACCACAACAATTACTAGACTCCAGGGATAGCGGCGCCCTGCACTCTGTCCGTTGACTTCCATGTCTTCGTGTTGCAACCAGTTGCTTGTAAGTCCGCTGATGGTATATGGGTCTGGATGGTTAGCCTTCACTTCGGCGACCCGGGTTCAAATCCCGTCGGTTTTTTTTAAGGTTTTGTTTCTAAATAGTTTTTTCTTGATTTTGGGTTAGCACTTGGTTAGCTTTCTTTCGCTGAGCCGGGAAGCGAGCGGAGGTTATGCGTGAAGTGAAATATTACTTGTTATAATACGTGGCCGTACTTTGTCAACACTTTCTACGATATATTTTGCTTTATCTAACTAAAAACCAGGATATATTTAACAAAAGCTGTATTATAGTGGATATACAGCAGCTTGCATGTGTTTCCGCGAATACATTCCACTGCATTCAATACATATTACGCGCCGCTATCCCTAGAGCCTAGTCAACAATTATTGAGCGGTATAATCGAAGCAAACCGAACGCCACACGATATTAAACGATTCCTCAAAATGCGTCCATTTGTACGTATTTACTGATTACGTCGGCCGCACGCACCGACCGGCCCGGCTTTGAATTCTTTCTCGAAAATACGTAGCCGCATTCCGGCAGTTCGACGCGGCCGTTGTGAGTCAGTGGACGCATTTATATTTAAACCATGAAAAAGAATTAAATAATGAGATGCGTAAGGTGCGGCCGATTCGTCCGGTATGAACAAGTGGACGCGCACCTTTACTTTTCACTTTTCCGCCGGCGGAGGTAAAAGTGTTGTCATAGCAACATAGATACAAACAGACAACAAAATAAGCGCCAACAACTCGAGATTTATTAAACAAAAATTTGTATTTATCACTCAATTTGTGCACTGCATTTCTAAAAATCATTAATTTAGGAACAAATTGGTTATTATTTAATCGAACTTACCCAATAACTGCTTATCAATACGGAATTAAAACGCAATCGGAGACGCAATTTTAAAAAAATAATTATTGTTGACAGTGTCCACTGACAGCTTTTTGCTTTATGTTACATTACTATAGCAACATCCTGTGCCTATTCACCGACACCGGTCTAAGCCCTCTTGCGAACCCACTTATCTTTAATAATAATTATTATTATTACTATTAAAAAGAGATGTTTTTGCATTAATTTGTCGACATTTGAAGAAAAAACAACATATTTTATTTGGAGGAAAAGTTACTTTTCATTGCTTGCTCTCTATTACCAGCCTCACTCCGTTCGGCTGTTAAACACGAGCGCGCCATGAAAAGCATTGCTTTTCCTCCATATAAAATAATATACTATTTTTAAATTTAGGCAAAATTTTCCTCGCCCGAAAGCAAATGGCCAAGAGTTTACTTTGGGTTATTGTTTCCTATAGGGGCGCACGCTAAATTATGCGATTTTTGTACTTTAAACTGTCAAACTCGATAAAAATGTCCCTTTTAAAACTTATTTTGATGAGGGAAACCCATATTAACCAATGTTTATATTATACAGGGGTTTCTAAATCAGCGACCATTTATTAAATAATTGTTTACTATATGGGCGCACGGAAAATTTTGCGATTTTTGCACTTTCAACTGTCAAATTCGATGAAAACGCGCATTTTAAATCGTTTTTTTCATGGCCGAAACCCATATTAATCAATTTTTATATTATACAGAGCGTTCTAAATCAGCGACCGTATATTAAATGATTACCCCTGGCTTAATTGTTTATTATATGGAGCAATCTAAATTTTGCAACTTTTGTATTTTAAAGTGTAAAACTCGATAAAAATGTGCATTTTAAATCGCTATTTGATAGCGGAAATCATTATTTATATGATACAGGGAGTGCCAAATCATAGACCGTTTTGTTGTTTACTATTCGCGCGCACGCGAGATTTTTTGGTAGTAAACAATTTCATTCTAGAGAAATATACGTGTTGAGTAGATTTTTGGTGGTCACATCAAAATTAGGTGTAATTTTCGTATACAGAAAGTTTCACAACCTCTTATTAATTTATAATTGTTTCAATACTATATCAGCTCTGCGCAAGCCTTACTTTGCGCAAGCCTGGGCAAAATTATGTAGAGACAAGCGCGAGTGTGGAATAGCTTCAGTTAGTCCGGGTTAATCTTGGTTAGTTTGCAATAGCTGTGGCTGGTTTGGGTTAGTTTCGGGTGGTGAAGAGACAAGCGCGCGTAGCGCGCTTTTCTCTTAACTCTGGTTAGTTTTGGTTAGTCTGGGTTAATCTTGGTTAGTGTTGGTTAGACTGAGTTGGTTTTGGTTAGTTTGGGTTAGTGTTGAATTGACTTATTTTGCGCAAGCCTAGCGAAATCACTTTAATTAGTTTGGGTTAGTTTCGGTTCGTTTAAGCCAGTAAGATGCGTTAAGGGTAGGGCAGAATCATTTCGCTTAGTTTGGGTTAGTTTAGTATTAGTTAATTTTTTCGATTTGCCTAGTTTTAGTTGGTTAGTTTTGGTTACTTTGGGCTAGTTTGGAATGGCTGTGGTTGGGTTGGTTAGTTTGGGGTAGTGACTCTGGTTAATTTTGGTTAGTCTGGGTTAGTTTTGGTTGGTCATGGTTATTTTTGGTTAGTCTGGGTTAATCTTGGTTAGTGTTGGTTAGACTGAGTTGGTTTTGGTTAGTTCAAGCCTGGGATGAATAATTTTAATTAGTTTGGGTTAGTTTTGTTTCGCTTACGCCAGTAAGAGGTGGTGTTAAGGATAGGGCGAAACGGTTAGTTTGGGTTAGATTAGCATTAGTTACTTTTTCGATCTTCCTAATTGTAGTTAGCAGCAAATAGTTTTGTTTAGTTTTAGTTAAGTGCTTCGCTTTAGTTGATATTCTTTAAAATTGGTTATTTAAAGCCATTATTGGTCACTTTTAGTTCGCCTGAGTTTGGTCTATGATTTAGAACTCCCTGTATAATATAAATATTGGTTAATATGGGTTTCCGCCATCAAAAAAACGATTTAAAATGCGCAGTTTTATCGAATTTGACATTTTAAAGTACAAGAATAGCAAAATTTAGCATGCGCCCATATAGTAAACAATTAGGCCAGGCGTAATTATTTAATAAACGATCGCTGATTTAGAACGCCTTGTATAATAAAAATCTTAGTTAATATAGGCTTGCGCCATCAAAAAACGATTTAAAATACGCATTTTTATCTAGTTTAACAGCAAAACAATTGCAAAATTTAGTGTGCGCCCATATAGTAAACTGTTACCCTATTTTGATATAACAAACCTTCTTATCGTCACTTTTAGTCACTGTAAATTTACGTGCCATTCCATTTTTGGAATCAGGAAGAGTAACAATTATAACTTCATGCCTTAATTCAACATTGTCCATTTTCATTACACAGAGTTCATTAGCTCATTCAGTTCAGTGCTCCAGCAATTCCTATTATCAATACAATCTTCATCTTTAAATAAATATCATCGGGGGCTTCAAACAGGAATTTATTCATATTTTCCCTGTCAAACACATTGAATTATTTCGGTTTACACCCGTCATTTCTTATTTTTAAAAATGCTCGAAGTTTAGGATACTTGGAAATATCTATGTTTTCCTCTACGAAAAGGGTGGACTTCAACATGGAATATTCACACCATAAGCTTGATGGAGACATTAATACAGCAGATTTTTCGTGAAAATACGCCAAAAGCACGGTTTCTGAAGCTCCAGAAGCAGTCTTTGTTTTGCACCATTTCTTGAAGTATTGATACGTTGCTTCATACCTCTTCCTCGATTTTTCTGGCAGCAGCGACAGACAAGCAATATTTGCTGATTCTTCTATATGCATTTGGCTATTATACAAATCAATAATTTAAATTTTTGACAATTTTTAATAATAAACTGTCAGCTTGACGTTATTGATAAAATAAGAATATTTATGACGCTATAGAAACCGGCCGGAGCTGTCTTCATAATTTCATGCGAAAAGTATCGAATTAAATTAATAAAAATCCAAGAATAAATTCTGCAGGGAGGCGAAAAAATCTTATATACTCCACGGGATATAAGTACATTTCATAGTCTCGAACTATATTGTCAGCCCTCGCTATCGTTCGGGCACAACATCGTCCTCGACTAGTAAATGTCACTTCCATCTCTTATAGTATGAAGAACTATTATGCATCGAAGTTGTGGCAAGTAATTTCAAAATATTGAACACAAAAAAAATATTACTTGCAATTTATAATATTAATCCCGCAAGGATGAAGTTTCACTTCTGTCGTGCGGTTTTAAGCATACCCTGTTTTTTATTTAAATTTTGTTCTGTTCTGCTCATACAGAATTTTTAGAGTTTCTAAGCAGCATTTTATTATTTATGGTCGTTTAAGACAAAAATTTACATGGTTTGGACTATTTTAGATTAACTTGAGCTCTATAAATCCGAAATATTTTGTCAAGCTTATACGTACAGGATAAAATTATAATAAAATCTAAAAACATTTCTGATTTATGCTTTTTTTGAGCATTAGAAGCTTTTTGTGTAGTTAGGCGAGTGAGAGATGAGCCTTTTGGTCTGTCTCTGCTCAGGTGCATTGGCCCAATGTGTCTCTTTCCGCCTTTTTTCCCAATTTCTTAGTTCATTCATTACATGCCCTCTAGTGATGCAACAGAATGGTTCAGGCCCGCAGAAGGTAGTCTGTGCACAATTCCAGTTCATCTGCAGCCATCCGACATTCCCACACAAGCCGGGAGTTGATTCTGCTAGATGCCAGCGCTTTTAGGGCTGCTTGACTATCTGATAGGATATAGATCTTTGCACCTCTTAGGCCTTTTTTGGCACATTCTGAGATGGCTATATTGATAGCATTTAGTTTTGCTTAAAATATGGTGGGAGTGTTTCATAAAGGTGCAGAGATTCGACACAATGGTCAGTGAACTCCGAAACCCGCTCCTTCTTTCATCTTTGATCCATCTGTGTACCAGACAAGTGATCCCCTCTCTAGTTATTTTAGTATCTCCTCTGTAGTATTGAATCGTTTCCATTGTATCGGTTGGTTTGGTCATCGTCTCTATCTGGATGTTCTTCAGAATTTTTACGTGTCCAGTCAGGTTTCCTGACTTCAGTTTTTGTGTCTGAGTAACTCTATGCGCACTGGTCCAGGCCTCCTTTTCTGTACATATGTGCAGCGGAAGGAGGTCAAGTAGGGCTTCCAGACCTGCAGTGGGGTACTATTTTATAGCCACTGTTATACTTAGACAGGTAAGCTTTTGTACTCTTGTTAGCTTTCGCTGTGTTGATATTTCCTTTGTTTTTTCCCACCACACTATGCAGGCGTAGGTTATACGCCAAGGGTTTTATAGGGCCATGTTTTACGAAAGAGTCGTCGACAGGCCCAGAGCGCTGCCGTTGCTTATTTGATAATTCTTTCCATAAACTGGGCTGAGTTGTGGCAACCGTCACTTTTGATTAGAATTACACAGATGACATGATGGAGATGGATGGATAGATGGAGACTAATCTCACCAGAGCCATTGTCTATAAGAATTTGAGCTGATTTATTTCCCCTTTATTTCATCAGTTTGCTATTTACTACCACCAGTAATGATTAAAAACGATATTTTACATAAATATCATCCTTTCAGAGAATTTCATAGCTAAAATATATCACTTTAATCAAGATCCTAGCCTCTATGGTTGCTCAGCGTGGCTCTATTCTCTTCTCTCAATAATACACTGTGGTTATACCATATGTCTAGTGTTTGTTTTACGGCAAACAGTATATTAACCAGTAACAACCAATTAGAAAATACGACTACCATTCGTATAATACGCTGCCAGACTTGATGCGTACAGAAATCATTCTTTTACCGAGGGTATAAATCTTGAGGAAATTTATTCAAATTTATTTATTAGCATTGGTAATTCGACTCACTGGCATGTGGCCAGTTATAGAACTCTCAATCATTTTAATATTTCGTGGTTGCATTGACGTAGAAGTCGATATTTTTAACCGTTTGCAGAAAAGTAAGTATTATAAAATATTTCAAATAATGAAAATAAAGGATGATCTAGTTACATGTAAATTTCCAATTTAGATTTCGCACCTTAATATTCAGCTCTAAATTTAAAAAATCAATAAAAACACGTCAGGATTTAACTCGGCCGAAAATGGGTCAGAATCGATGGAAGCTGTGGCAAGTAATTTCAAAATATAGAACACAAAAACACTTGTTTTTTTTCATAAGTTGACGTCATTTTCTGCGTTAATATAAAAAAAAATCCAGAATAACCATTACAAAACACTAAAAAGAATATTTAAAAAATACTTCTGTCATCTAAAGTTTTCTTTGATTTGGCAATTTTATATACGACCCCTGTATAATATAGTTCCGAAAATACTAAGGTAAAAATGCATACCGACACAAAACCAGAAAAATCACTAGCCTATCGGGTCAAAATCATTAGATTTCATTGAAAACGTCCAGCCATATAATTATTAAAGTTTTGTGAAAAATCTGGGTGTCTGACCTTTTTTGTAGGCGAATAAAAGAGATGGAAAAACCTTTTATTTTAAGAAATAATGTCCTCTAACATGCAACCTAATTAACAAATGGTAGTTATGAGTGCCCAAAACACATTTAACATGTAGTATAACGTAGCGCGTGCGTTTCACAGTTTTTTCTTACAGGAGCATGTCTGCCAATATGGCAAATGGATGTGTCGATTCTGCGACTCATCCGATATAATTAAAGCCTCCACGTATTTTTTATTCGGTTTCTTAAATCAGTTCAACGTTTAGCCAATCAAATTAGTTTATAAATCGTAGTTACTTATTTGTGGAGTACTGTATTGGATGTGCTGCGTTCAAAGATTTATGTTCAATTTGCAGATACGCATAAAGTAGGTACACATCAGCTCACACAAAAAACGGTGCTATATTTATATAGTATATAATTTTTACTATAGGCCAGTCAATATAAACATCGAAGGTCGCAAACGGGCATGTATCTACCTACGATTTTTTTTATATATTGTTAGGAGTCGTGAGGGTAATTTATACCCAAGTTTGCAACCCTGAAAACCCTGTGCTACTCCCGTGGTGCTCAAAAACCGTCAAAATTTTGGTACTTTTTTTACTTTTTTCAAAAAAACTAACCTAAGGAAGCTTTTTTCGGTTATCTTTGTTCTATAATATATTTTTTTTTACGGGAAACTAGCTACAATATGAGCCCAACTTGAGCTCTTTACGTTCATTGGTTGGGGAGATACAGCCAGTCAAAAATGGACAAGTATTCCAAAAAGTGAAAATTTATCGTTAGGGCCATATTCCAAGACATGTACCGGCAAAAGTAATGATCCTAAAGAGAAGTCATAAGGAAAGGATTTGTAAAGAATTGGATCAGCTTCAATCTGGTTCTAAAGTGATGCTTCTAGACGCCGTAGTTTTCTCAAAAACGAGAAAAGAGTGAAACATCCAAGTTTAGGAAAATAATGAAGACAATGTAATGAATAATTTTGGTACATATTTCTTAAAAAAAAAAACTTAGAAACATGTGAAATGAACGCTTTATATATAATAAATAACTTCATATGAACATACAGTGAACAAATGAACGTAAAAATGAAATTAACAACGTAAAAATAAAATAAACAACGTAAACATAAATGTAAACTAGGATAGTCAAGCACAAACTCCGTAGGAGTTTAGAATCCCATCCAGTCTGGATCAGTGATGGGAGAGGGAGGCGAAGAAAGGACGACGCTTTCTGGAGGTGAAGGAGTCGTCATATGTTATTGGGTCGTCCACTTCTTCGTCGTCATCCTCCTCCAGGACGATAGATGAGACGTTACTACTTCACCCTTAGCAAAAAGAGCATATGATAGAGTACTTGAGCCCTGCCTTTCTGCAAGTGCACGATCCTAGGCACACTTTTTGCATCTACAAGCCACCATTTTAAGCAAGGTCTGAGGAGCGGGCTCTGCGCACCTTCTTAGGCATGAGACCTTGCTCGCTGGTGACCCATCCCAAGTCACACGGGTTTTTGTCTATCCCCAATCATTTTTGCACCTGGTGATAGGTTCTCCAAGAAGGATATTTTGCAGTCTCTGATGTGGGAGGGAGGCTAGCAAGGTTGACTTTGGCCGTTGCCGCCGATTTTACAAATGCAGTGTATCGCAGGGAGTTCAGCGATCCCTCATCTGCTCCGTTCATGAGGATCTTTTCGCCAGCATTTCCTACTTCTTCTTGGTTGGAGTGTGGATTAAGACAAATATTGGCGGGCCCTAGCCATTGGGGCTTTTTTTTTCAGGACGTTGCACCAGATCATCTTGCCTTACCAAAAGAGGGTAGAGGTGGTGTCACACCCACTGATGACATGCAGGAACAAAACTATTCTTCTTGGATGCGGCATTTCTCCACATGTGAAGGGATATTGAGTGCATTCTGACCCACCTCTGCCGTCGTTCTGAAAGTACTCGTTTGTCTGTCCAGAGTTTAAGCCATTTAGGAAGACCAGTAGGTCGACATCCTTCCCAATTATAAAAAATTGCTCGAACGATGAGCTCTTGCAAAGGGCAGTCCTCGCTATATCAGCATCAGCATCTTCTTTAGGCTGATGTACCTCGATACCCTGCCTCTCGAATTCGGTATGTATCATGGTGATCAGGCGGCGTTTGTTGAATTCGTTTGAGAGTAGCTTTGCCTGAGGCACTTTAATGGGTGTTGATTCATCAAACACAATGTAAGTGCAGGAGAGAGAAGCAGAGCGTCGCAGGCGTTCCTCATAGCTGCATCTTGTGGGTATCCATCGAACACCACAGTTACGAAAGAAAATCTTTGTTTTCTCGAAGACCACGCTTTTCACTTGCTTCAATAAGTCTGATCCCTTTTGTTTTACAGCAACCACTTTATCTTTCAATAGGCCTGAACGACATATAAAACAATCGCCCATCTTGCACGAAGTTCATTCGCGGTCACACCCCTAAATTATAAGCTTTTATTTTATTGAGGTTCGTACTTAATGATTTCAACAAAGCGACTGCGGTGTAACCGGTACAAAGCGAACTCGACGATCGAGTGATGGAATGCAGCATCCCCGCGCGCACGCCCGCATTGTGCACCACAGGAGTAGCACACGTTTTTTAGGGTAACACACTTGGATATAAACTACTCTCAGGGTTCCTAACAACATATTAAAAAATCGTGGATGCATGCGCGTTTGCAATGTTCCGCTTTTTTGTGTCGATATTGACTGGTCAAAAACTACGATGTTTCACTATTTTTTCGTTTTTGAGGAAACTATGGCGTCCAGAAGCATAACTCTGGAACCAAACTGAAGCTGGTCCGATTGTTTACAAATCCTTTCCTCATTACTTCTCTTCAGGATCATTAATTTTGCCGGTACATGTCTTGGAATATGGCCCTACCGATAAATTATCACTTTTTTGGAAAACTTGTCCATTTTTGACTGGCTGTATCTCCCCAACCAATGGACGTAAAGAGCTCAAGTTGGGCTCATATTGTAGCTAAATTCCCGTACAAAAATATATTATAGAACAAAGAGAACAAAAAAACGCTTCCTTAGGTTAGTTTTTTTGAAAAAAGTAAAAAAGTGCCAAAATTTTGACGTTTTTTCAGCACCACGGGAGTAGCACAGGGTTTTCAGGGTTGCAAACTTGAGTATAAATTACTTTCACGAGTCCTAACAATATATAAAAAAATCGTAGATACATGCGCGTTTGCGATGTTTGTCTTTTTTTATGTCGATATTGACTGGCCTACTAGTCTACACAGGGTATTTATCTGAAAACTTCCCACCGTTAATTTCTTGAAATGCAATGAAACGAATTGATCGATTGCAAAAATCGAATCGTCAAAATATGGGGAATATAAATGAAGCATCAGTAGAATTCCAATTGCAGAAGTAACTTTGCAGGCAATATTGTTGAATGTTACAGCTTACAGCGATCTTTATAAGAAAAATTAAAAGTGGTAAATTTTCGAAATAACACCCTGAGCCTGAGAATATGGCAGCTGTCATAAAGTCACTATTGATATTTCAAAAACTGCTTCTTGGATGGCTGATCCCTTGCTAATATTCACTACTGGATTAAATTTTAAGATTCTGTAACATAAGCCTTCATAAGATATTAAGGATTTATTCGATGTTTCATGGTCATCGACGCTAGGTTGGGAGGAGGACTATTTGCAAGCCAGTCCGTCCTTCCATTATCTCCGGTCATCTGCAAAATAAGAAAATACTTCGAGTCTTGTTGCCAGGATCGAATCCAGAACTTCAAGATTCGAATATCATCGTAATAATATAAGGACCACTGAAAAATCTGAAACTAAACGATTAATTATTCATAATATCATCATTTTGTGGGTGAATATAGTAACCACATAACGTATTATTTATAATTAATAAAAGTCTAGAAGCCTTGTGGGAACCTCTCATTAAAAAACTTGGAAGTATATCATTTATATCGTCACGTCTTGTATGTCTTGAGATTGACGGTACAGTTTACTTGCATTATGATGACTTGTGAACTGTATTTCGTGACGCCACGCCTTGGTTAGCGTGCAGATTATGTTGCTCAGATTAGGACTCGATTTACGTGAGGTGAGAAGAGACGCTAAAGAAGGCACTTCGGTTAAAAACAATAACAATGCCTATTGGTCAAAGGCTTAATACATTTACACTGACCTTGACCTTGACCAGACATTAACCTGGAACCCACACCTGGAAAGGACTATCAAACAAAAAAGCAGAGGCAGCGCCTGTCGACTACTCCTATAACACAGTTGTAAAGCCTACTATAACTTACGCCTGCTTAGTGTGGTGGGTAAAAACAAAGGAAATAACAACACAGCGAAAGCTACAAGAGTACAAAGGCTCGCCTGTCTGGGTATAACAGGTAACAGGAGCTATGAAAACGTGCCCCCCAGTAGCTCTGAAACCCTACTTGACCTCCTTCCACTGCATGCATAGAAAAGAAGGCCTCGACCAGTGCGCATAGAGTAACTCAGATACAGAAACTGAAGTCAGGAAACCTGACTGGTCACATTAAAAATCTGAAGGACATCCATGTAGAGGCGATGACCAAACCAACCGATATAATGGAAACAATACTCCATTTTGGTCGCTCCTTTGAAGTGGTAATTAAAGATCGCAATACTACAGGGGAAAGACTAAAGCAACTAGAGAGGGGATTATTTGTCTGGTACACATATGGATCAAAGATGAAAGAAGGAGTGGAATCCGGAGTCTACGGAACTAGATGTCGAATCTCTTCACCTTTAGGAAACACTCCCACCATTTTTCAAGCAGACCTAAATGCTATCAATATAGCCATCTGGGAATGTGCCAAAAAGGCCTAAGAGGTGCAAAGGTCTATATCCTATCAGATAGTCAAGCAGCCTTAAAAAGCCCTACCATCTAGCAGAATCAACTCCTGGCTCCAGAGGTGGGATTGTCGGATGGTTGCAGATAAACTGATAAGCAGAAATAGACTCACCCTAATGTGGGCACCAGGGCACGAGAATGTGGAATGCAACGAAGCCGCTGAGCGGCTCGCACCGAATGGTACACAGACTGCCTTTTGCGGGCCTGAACCATTCTGTGGCATCACTAGAAGGCACGTAATGAATGAACTCAGAAATTGGGAAACAAGGCGGAAAGTGACACATTGGGTCAATGGACCTGGTAGAGACAGGCCAAGAGACTTATCTCTCGTTCGCCTAACTACACAAAAAAGCTTCTCAAGCTACAAAAAATTAGATAAAACTAGTCGTAGACCTTCTCACTGGACATGGGCTCTGGAGGTACCATCTCAAGAAAATGAGGAAAACCACTGGCAAACAATGCAGGTTCTGCCAAACTATGGCTGAAACGTCAGAGCACCTACTCTGCGAATGTCAGGCACTGACTCGCCAAAGGTTGAGGCATCTCGAAAATACCCTTGTGGTACCTGGAGAACTACAAAAGCTCAACCCTTGAAATATTCTGAGGTTCTCGAAAAAGATAGGAATTTTCGTATAACATAGAAGGGTACACACAAAAGATCAACTATGGTCGACGTGTTGAAGGGCAAATCTTACCGAGTGAGCCCTCTACCATACCATACCATACTTATTTTACAGATCTGCTTTCAAATTATCTTTCTTAGAACTTTGGCAAATGTATCGACTTTACTACTTTAGGTGGGTACTCCCCAAGCCCACGCACATATGGGCTTGGTATCTACATACTTAACAAGATTTTCTCCATTATTATCGGATGGTCGCAGCAGCAGTTCCTCTACCTAAATGTAAGCATAAATAAGGTCAACCCTATGGATGCTTCATCATATTATCTTCCACTACCGAAGGAGATAGAGACAAACATACAAAACACAGACCAGAACTGCTTTAAGTTCCAAGATTGGTCTTGGCCTACCACCATCCAGTTGGTCACAATTCCCAGCGTATCGCCAACTACGCGTCATTTGAGAATGAGCTGGACTTTACAGGTATGGAATTTCCAATGAAACTTAAATATATTACAAAGCTTGAACAACTCAGCAATATTTTCGGCAATGTTTATGGGTTGAACAGCATCTTTGAACATGATAAAATTAGTGTTGAGGTTTTGGGTCCTCTGCATGTAACTACATCTCGTAAAGAGCGACATGCTAATTTGTTTTTACTCAGTGATAATTATGGTGATAATCATTACTGTTGTTGCGATTGATCTCAAGCCAATTATCTAGTGATGGACATGTTAAAAAATTATGTGATGGTTATTTGGTATACTTTCCCACAGAACAAAAATTAAATGCTCACCAAAAGCATATATGACTGTGGTCACATTTCAATTAAACTTCCGACAACCGATATAAGGAAAAATAAACGTGGTGCAAAAGTGCCTGAGAATATTCTTAAATTTAAGAGTTTTGAAAATAAATTAAAATCACCTTTTGTTATATACGCCGACTTGTAGAGCCAAATGAGAACATTTATTCGCCTATTATATTAAATGTTCAAAACTTTCAGAGGACCTCATGCACATAAAGTGTTTGTGAATTGGCTAGAGACTGATTATAATTCAATCTATTGCCAATTTAAGGAAGATTTTATGCCTATGACTCCTCTAAGTGATGAACAGAAGAAAAAGTTCCATGATGCTAAGGTTTACCACATTTACGAGAGGCCGTTTAATGTAGGAGATGGGGCGCAGCTCACTCTGTATGTACCCTCAATTTTAAAGTCCCTACTTTTTCCACGGCAGGTCCAATTTTGATTATCACATATTCATCAAAGAACACGCTCACAAAGAGGAAAAATTGGATGAGGTCGGGTGTTAGCTAGGGAATTAGCTTGCAGGTTGGGACACTCCGAGCCCTACGCACATGCGTGCTGCAAGGAACTGGTTGAAGAAGTTTGCGGGTGAGAAACAAAGTCTTCCGAACTGATAGTTCGCTTGTGTATTTATATAATAAAATTTGCTGACCGTTACAGGTTTAAGACTTGCCTTGATCGCTCGCGTTGTTTATAATTTATTTTGATTGCTTACATAATATTTTCCAAGTTCAAGTTTAAACATAGGACAGGGTGATATTTACTTAGTGGTTTATGCATGTTAATTCAAAAATGGTCTAAATATATTCTTAATGAGCTCGTTTTAAATAAAATCTTCTTCGACATTTCAGTGACGTAGGTTCAAAGGTGTTGAAGTTTAGGCCATCAAATAGTCATTTCTGTCACTGCAATCCGTTTTTGGTTCAAAACAGTATATTTTATAAGTTCGATGGTTTTAAAATTATTTATTAAGCAATACAAATGATTCAATATAATTTAAACTACATGGGTTGTCAGTTTGAGCCACGTCGGCTATGAAGCAATTTGTTGTGTTCAGCAACGAGGTTCTGATATTATTAACCACGTCATTTATCATATTCCGCCATGTAAGCTATGACGTCATCTGTTGATTTCTAAATTGTTGGCTATAAAGTGATTTGTAATTTTTTGCTACATGGGCTATCAAGTCGTTTATAATTTTCAGCTACGTGGGTTATGATATAATTGAGTCATCTGTCAAATGTCAATTGTTGTCACCCGTCACCTTATCTACCGATGTGGGCTATGATATTTTCAATGAGATTATCTGTTAATTATTGTACCTTATCAAGAACATTTTCTGTTATGAGCTGTGACATCAACTGTCATTTTAAGGTATGTGGGCTATTATTTTTGATCACGTGGGCAAACGTTAAGGCTAAATACTTTTTCTCGATGAATCTTGCAGCGTTATTAATATTTAATTAAAATCTTATCAACTGTACTGATAAACAGTTGACATAACTATATCTATCTATTACTAGCTATCTGATGTTTGAACAGCTTTCATGGCCGTTATCAAATATTTTAAGCAAAGCAAAGCTCGCGACTGTTCAAGATGATAAACTTGTTTTGACGATTTTGACAGATGACAAGTAGCAGCTGACAGATAACGTCACCGAATAAATAATAATAATTATATTCTAAAAGAGTGTCTATTTTTAAAAGCATATTTTTTAAAAGCATTATCTGTTTGTGGTGATTGTTATATAATGTAAAAATTTTATTTAGGTTAATATACTTTACAAAATGGCTAATTCACTTCATATTATTATTTTGTAAAAATCATCTGTAATTTAATTCGCAGTGAAGTTTAATCATAGTGATGAAAAGTAATGTAGTGAAACGTTAGTAAAACTATTAAACCGATTGCGATTTTAGAGCAAACTCTTCACAAATCTATCTCTGACCGAATTTAAACATAGGCTACCTAGACTGCAGCCCGTTGGCCCGCACCCCTCTATCACTGTCCAGTGACGAATGAAAAATAATTTTATGTCAATTTTTAAAATTTGATTCAATAAATAAATAGAATACAAGATTGGCGATCGTAATCATCATTCATCATTTGCATTTGGTTTCACTACGGTGCTTGGGTGTTTGACCAGTCTTACGAGAATATTTCCCAATGTCTGTTAGTCGGATGTTTTGCGAAGGCGACAGATAACACGAAGCGCATATGGGAGCAAGGGAGGTTGCTATCGCATTATAAGGAAGGAGCACTCGTCATCTTCTGTATAGTACCCATTGTGGTTCCAGTATTCAAAATGGTTTCGACGTAAAGCGTAAAATATTTATGGATAAATAATAATCATGAAGTTGAGATGATTTAAATCAATTAGTGTGTATACTTTTAGTTTTAATGTTAAAGTTCGTAGTTTGTTTAATCGGCATTGCGCATAGAAATAAATAGTAATAGATTGATAAGCGTAATAGTTTTTATCAGTGAAAGAGGTGAGTAAGAATGAGATGTTGGGATCATCCAGAAATGGCAACTACCTGGGACTACTGAAGCTTATAGCAGAGTAAGACGACTTTTTAAACAATCACAAGAAAAACATGGAAACGGTGGGAGTGGTTACACAAACTATCTTATCCTCAGCGAATTGCGAGGAAGTTGTTCAATTAATTGACAAGCGAGATTTCAATGAAGTCATCTCTGGAATCAAGTAGCAAAGCATTATTCCATATCATTACATGTAACCCTAGATTTTCATCTCGCGTTTTGAGCTTACTTTGATTTTTAGTTATTTAGAGGAATACATGATGCCTAACCAGGGCCACGAAGTTAAAGATATGTTTTGAGCAACAAGAAGAATTAAATTGACATAAATAGCGGCCCTGGTCAATATTATGATAATTCTTCCTCAACGAGCGAAAAGTATAATGATCTTCAAGCATTGATACTGCCAGAAAATAAATTGGCAGTGTGAGTTCCTTGCGCTTGCGCATTCACTTCATCTTGTAAGCGGTTGCTGCCGAGTGCTATCTGGGTGCTGTAGGTCTCTTGATCTTTTTGGAAGAGCTGTATGTATATTATACGGTTTCCACTAACAGATATAAAGTTTTAACCGATTTCTTAAAAAAAAAAACGACCGCTGACAAACCCATTCTCATGGCAGAAGGACAACACGTTAGTCATGCAGATCAAATGCTACAAAAACCCTTTTGGGGGGTTATAGAGAAATAAAATATGCCTTTTTTGAAATTTCACAAGAAAATGACCAGTCAGGAAAATCACGTGTTACTGTTCTAGGTTTGCATAGCAAAATGCCATAGTTGGAAACGAGGCTAGAGACATTATTATAGGAAGATATCTTGGGCCAAGTGAAATTCTGCAGAATTAACACCAATGACGTCGGTAACAAGCCTTATAAGAACAAGACGGCATCGGGATAGCTTTGCAGAATATGGTGAAAGGTGCTGAGTTAGCTGATTCTGATCGGACAGGGTATAAAAATGAAATATAGCGTAAGCGCAAAAAACGTATGTTTATCATCTCTTGACTGTGCCCAAACACCAGAAGTTGAACTCAAATATCCTTTATATCAAAGATAAATATGAATCATTATTGCGACAGAGAATTGAAGCAAAAATCAAAACAACTTAGCAGAAATATACAATACATTTTCTCAAAGGTTTAAACCCCAATTTAATCAATGAGAGTTTGTTTTGCATTTACCGGCTCGATGACGCCACGGCCCAAACGTGGGGCTTCCGATATAATATTAAAGTAAAATAAAAAGTAAAGTAAAGTAAATTTTATTCATGTTAGTAACAAAGATTTATAATTGTCAGAAAAACACATCATACGCAAACAATGCTCTAAGATTAAATTACTTAAAATATAGTAGCCTGAAATACAAAATTTTAACAACAGCGAGAAAAATCATACAAAGACACTTAAAAATTACTACACTTTAAAATATGGTATTAAAAATGCATTAATGCTGTAAAAAAGATTTTCACATAGAAAAAATCTTATTGAGGCTGTAAATCCTTACCATTCAGAGCCTTTATCTCTCTAGGAATTTTGTTAAAAAATAATGGAGCATAATAGAGATTCGCAATTGAACACCTTTTAAATCTAAGAAAATTTATGTTTATGTTATCAGACTGTCTGGTATTATATGAATGTAATTCTGAACAGAAATCATAATTACTAATGTTCTTTTTTAAATATGTAAGGCAGTCAAAGATATAACGGCTTGGTAAAGTGGGAATTTTAAATTTTATAAATGACGCCCTAACACCAGCTCTATAGTCCAGGTCCTCAACAACCCTCAGAGCCCTGCGCTGCAATCTGAAAATCAGCTCAGCCTGAGGCGCATGACCCCAAGCCAGAAGGCCAAAGTTACACAGGAATTGCACTATGCATGGAAGACCATCAAAACTACACCACCCTTCATGGTCTTACAAAGGTTCTTCAAAATAAATATTGGTCATGTGATTTTGTCTGCAACTGAATCAATATGCTTTTAAAAAATCAGCTTTGAGTCAAGTTGCATACCGAAAAACCTCGCTCCTAGCTTCGCTCCCCAACTCCATCACCCACATCCCTGAGAGAAAATACAATATTTTCCGTTTCATTATTATTTAAAGTCAAATGGTTGGCACTAAACCAATGACTCACTTCCGTGACCACTCCCGCCAGCAGGGTCTCTAGGTCCGCCAGGCTTTTACCACTACATAGCGCCGTGGTATCGTCCGCAAAAAGGATTAGCTTACGGTCAGTGGCAGTACAAATATCATTGATATAAATGATAAACTAAAGTGGTCTAAATATCGAATCCTGGGGCACGTCATGACTAAAGGACATCTCCTAGACACCATGAGTGCGTCTGATGAGATAGCTGCGTATGAGCTGGCGGCCAACATTACTTAGTCCATACCAATTAAGCTCGTTTAATAGGATTTCATGGGATATGTAATTAAAAGCCTTCGAGAGGTCACACAGTGTACTACCCACATGCTCCCCCCTCTCCAAGCCTCCGACAACATACTCTAACAAATCCATAATGGCAAGTGTTGTAGATTTGCCTCTACGAAAGCCAAATTGAAAGTTGTTTGAAATATTCTTTGACTACAGATAATCATAAAGTTGGTCCATCAGAAAAATTTTCAGCCTTAATAAGAGATAGGTGAAGATAGTTGTTAATATCATCCCCTTATTTGAAAACACGAATTACTTTTGATTTCTTAAAACAGCCCGGGTAGACCTCTTCGTGAATGCAGCAGTTTATGAGTTTTGTTAAAGGAATTATGTAAGTATCTTTGATTCTCTTAAGCAAAGTCACGTTTACCCAGTATATATCCGCACTATATTTATTTTTTAGTTTTTCTATTGCATCACGAAACTGGATAAATGTTACCTCGGAGAAGGAAAATCCCTCCACAGGAACCGGTACTTCCAGTTGTTCCAAAAAAAAACGTCTTCCTCAATGTCTGTTTCAGGAATATGTCTTAAGATTCTATCCGCAAAAGTGACAAAAATATCATTGAAATATGTCGCTGATATGTCTGGTGGTGCAGCTTTTTTGTGCTGCGCTTTTACTCTCATTGACAAACTACCAAGCTGCTCCAACACGGTTGTTTGACATTTGAATAAAATCCGAATTGGCCTCTTTAGTAGGTGTACTAACTGCTTCTCGGTATCTACCTCTAAACTGCCTTATCTGGGTTGCTACCCGCGCATATTGATGATCTCTGTAGAGGTCATTTAGGAATTTAAGAGTTTCTCGCATTTGTCTAATATTGTCATTAAACCACGTGACTTGCCGACCTACTTTCACCATCTTTCTTTTCTCTGAAAACGACGAGCACATTGCACCAACAATAGTGCGAATAATCCAGCAGCCTTGTCATCGGGAGAACAAGAAGACCGTAGGAACCCCCCATCCACCCTCTGCAACAGATTAAACATATTGCTTATCCCATGTTGTGTTATTGTCCTATGTATAATATAGGTGGACAAGCTGGTGTCAGTTACGTCACCAACCTTGACCTCCACCTGCAAAGCTCGATGATCAGACAATATACAGCTTCAATAATATCCGCCCTAAAATCTAAAATATCATTAAAATTAATCACATTATCGAAACCATATGAGCTTACAAGATCTGTAAAACTGACATTACTATTATCGGTCAAATTGTTAAAATGGATATTAAAATTGCCTACAATTACAACATATTTAAAATTAGCTGATAAAATTTCTAACATATCCTCCATTCCAGACATAAACATATTAAAATCTCCACCTGGCGGTCTATATATGGCAACCAAAATAAAGTTTAGTTGTTGAGCTGCAGCAGCAGCTATTTCTTAGTTCATTTCAGATGAAAGATCCACCAGTTAATTTCTTTCGATGAACGCAGCACCATCCTTTCCAATATCATTGTGCCTCCATGAGAGTCTACTCTACAGTAGGACGAGGCAGTTGTATAACCTGTTACTTTGAGTGAGCCGCAGTTTCCTCACTGGCCAGAAAGTATTCAGTCAGACAAACAAAGTCATAAGTATTTGTTGAAGTCATGAGAAATACTTCAAGTTCTTCCACTTTATTTCTGATCGAGCGGACGTTTTGATGAAATATCTTTATTTGCTTAATACCACACTAACCCAAACTAATAGTAAAACATGGACGCAGTTGTCTGGCCCTCGTTCCGACATTTTTAAATGTGAACCAAATACGCTGAATCCAAAGCAGTGCATCATTTTCTATAATGATGCACAACAATAGTTGACAATAAATTATATAGTCAACAGGTCTCGGTAAAGATGTAATTATCTTTTAGAAAGCATTACTTCGCTGATGGGATAATGATCGACTTAAAGGTGCTTTAATTTTTATTCGTAGTCTTAATACATAAGCAATGTGGTTTTGAACTATAGAGGCTTGCGTATCTGTGCCCACCTTAATACGAGGGTAATCTATCAATTATTATTGTCTCGATGAAACGTAAACGTTGCGATATTTACTAGACGTAAAGGACGGTTGGTACAACATTTTTTGAGTCATTATGCTATAAAACATTGGTTTACAATATTTTGATCACATGAGCATTAAAGGATCACATATCCACATTTCCTAAAATGTGCTGCTTCTCTTTGCAGAGTTAGATTTAATAATAATAATAGTAATAATAATAATAATAATAATAATAATAATAATAATAATAATAATAATAATAATAATAATAATAATAATAATAATAATAATAATAATAATAATAATAATAATAATAATAATAATAATAATAATAATCCGTGCGGAGTTGTCTGTCTCCCATCGGACGCGTCCCCAAGGTGGCGGATAGGGGAATGCCCTCACCGGCTCGCCGGCGGGTAGGTGGAAAATAAAATACCACCCGTGGACCAAAACAGACAACCACTGAGTGGGTTAGCAGCCCGAGCAGTGTGAACCTCTCCCTGCTGTAAGAACTAGGAGAAATAGGTATTCGGGCGTGGCAGGGGACCAGACTACCCCTGTTCGGAACCGTCCTGAAGATCAGTCTGGCGCAGGGCCCAGTGGACTAAGCGGCGCTACCCTGCGAACTATCACCGCTACGCTAACGGATCTGGAACAACGAAGGAACACCAGTATAGATAATCCGCACTCTGAAGGTGTTACCGAACACATGGTTCGGCCCACCCAAGAGGAAGATAATAATAGGAGACGGTTAAAATGGACCAACGACATGAACGAATATCTCTACCGTACCTATCTTACCATCACGAGAATGGAAACTACAAACGAACCTTACAGTGTCGAGCTTTACGAACGAATGGCGGCGAAATTCCCGGAGCTTAGAGTTAAATCGCGTCAGAATATCCTGGACCAGCGAAGGCAATTATTTACACGCAACAGACTGGATGTTAACAGAATACAGGAAATTCGTACAGAAGTAGAAATCGATATAGGCATGCGACCCCCTGATCACCAGGACAGAGCCCCAGGACCGCTCCATCAAAATGAAGATGCCGACCCGAGGGTTGACGAGGCTAGAGGGTATCTCGAGAGGAATCTTACTCTCTACCGAGGACTGGATCCGCTGAGTAGACCAGGCCTGCCTCGCCTAACTACTAAAAGAGACACCACCAACATCTTAAGTGCAATAAATAGGCTAATGGCAGAAAAAGCAGATGAGATAAACAGCATCCTGGACTATCATGATCTCATATATTCGGGAGCTCGTACTGCTCTGGAAATGCACGGGCAAAGAATAATGAAAACAGATAGAAATGGAGAACCTAAGAAACCAAAATGGGAAGTACGTATTGAAAGGAAAATCGAAAGTCTAAGACAAGCGATAGGGCAGCTCCACCAATTCACGCAAACAGACACACCAACGAAAAGGTTAACTAACAAAGTCCGTGAAATTATCAGAAAACATGAAGACCAAGATAGCCAAACGCCGCCACAAATCCTGGATAAACTTAAGCAAAAGCTAGCAGTGTACTCTAACAGGCAGAAAAGATACAAAGAGTCTTACCAAAGAAAATATGAAAACCGTCTCTTTCACACTAGTCAAAAACACTTCTATCGCAGCATGTCCCAACCTCAACGAGATGAGGCAGGGGAGTTACCATCCTCAGAGGATGCCATCAAATATTGGGCGGACATTTGGGAGAACCCGAGGACCCATTATCATAATGCGAGTTGGCTTGTGGAAGAGAAGAAGGCTGCAGATGGAACTCCGATGATGGTCTACAACACAGTGACCGAGATAGATGTAAGAAAAGCTGTCAGTAACACTGCAAATTGGAAGGCACCAGGGCCAGATGGGATCCACAATTACTGGCTGAAGAAATTTCACGCACTGCACAAGAGATTAGCTGATCTGTTGACAATCGCCATACGTGACCCATCACAACTGCCAACTTTTCTCAGCACGGGTACAACATACCTCCTCCCGAAATCATCCCCTGCATCTAAGGATCCCGCAAAATATAGACCCATCACATGCTTGCCAACCTTATACAAAGTACTAACCTCAATCATATGTACTCAGATCTATGAACACCTAGATAGACACAAGCTGCTACCCAAAGAACAAAAAGGATGTAGAAGAGGAAGCCAGGGATGTAAGGAGCAACTCACTATAGATGCTGTAGTTAGTGAAGAAGCAAAGCAAAGGGGAAAGGATCTATATGTCGCATATATAGATTATAAAAAAGCATTTGATAGCGTACCCCACTCCTATCTCATTGAAATACTTAAAGTATATAAAATAAGCCCATCAATTGTTACCCTACTACAGCATCTAATGCCGCAGTGGAAAACGAACCTGCATTTGCAATCCGGAAGGTCTAACACTCATGTGGGGAGAGTCAATATAAGAAGAGGTATTTTCCAGGGGGATTCTTTGAGTGCGTTGTGGTATTGTATCACACTGGCCCCTCTCTCCAGAATGTTGAACAAACAAAAAGTAGGATTCCGACTCAACAACGGACAACAAATAGACCACCTCGCCTATATGGATGATATCAAGCTTATATCAGCCACTAAAAAAGGACTTGATACGCTGCTAAGAACAACCAGGAAATATAGCGAGGATACAAGAATGGAGTTTGGCCTAGATAAGTGCAAAATTAGCGCAATGAAGAGGGGAGTATGGGAACAGCATCCGGGATTTCATCTGGAACCTGACAAAGTTGTAACAGCTATGAATAGGGCAGAGAGCTACCAATACCTAGGATTAGATCAAGCTCGAGGTATAAGCCACACAAAAATGAAAACTGTGATAAGGCAGAGACTGACGGACAGGGTTAAGGCTATCCTCAAAACTCACCTATCCGCTACAAACAAAATAAAGGCTATCAACACCTACGCTATACCGACGATAACATACAGCTTCGGAATAGTTAAATGGTCTAAAACCGATCTTCATGAAATAAACCGAGCTGTCAGAGTCCTGTTCACGAAGTATAGAGCTAGACATCCAAAGAGCTCCATAGAACGATTCTATCTACCAAGGTCAAAGGGAGGAAGAGGTGTTGTAGATCTGACCGAGTCTCATCAACGGCAAATTGAGGAGCTTCGAAAATTTTTCTATCGGAAAAGTGAGACATCGGCGTACCACCGCAACCTCGTCAGATCGGACAGAGGACTCACGCCCCTGAACCTAGCAGATGAGGAGTACAACCCCTTACAAGAAGTAGCCACTGTGGAACAAAAGATGCGGGATTGGAAATCGAAGGAACTGCACGGACGATACCCATCAATACTTGACCTTGACCAGATTGACACCGATGCCTCGAATGCATGGCTGAAAAAAGGTAGCCTGTTCGCGGAGACAGAGGGCTTTATGATGGCAATTCAAGACCAAGTATTGCCCACTTTAAACTATCGAAAATATATCATCAAGGACCCGACTGTGCGCGAAGATAAATGCCGAATCTGTCATAATAAATCAGAGACGATAGCACATATAATATCAGGGTGCACCAGCCTCGCCCCGACGGAGTACCTAAAGCGACATGACAGTGTGGCAAGAGTAATCCATCAGGAAGTATGCAAGAACGCGAACCTTTTGACTGAAGTCCTTCCACACTACACCTACACTCCAGAACCAGTCATAGAGAACGACGCGTACAAGATCTACTGGAACCGAACAGTATTCACGGACCACCCAATAGAACACAATAGGCCAGACATAGTGGTTCAGGACAAGGGTAATAAAACAACTTACCTGATAGATATTGCTGTGCCATCCGCCCATAACATCGTGGACACGCAGGTGGAGAAGGTCCGGAAGTACATGCCATTAGCGGCAGAAATCAAGGCGATCTGGAACCAAGAAAAGGTAGTTGTTGCACCAGTGGTCGTAGGCGCGACCGGGGAAATACCTTTAAAATTACATAAGAGTATTGAAACTCTACACTTACCTCCAAAATTATACATGGAACTGCAAAAATTCGCCATCCTTGGAACATGCCATATAGCTCGTAAGGTCTTGAATGTAGAAACCTGAAACTAAAACTAAACGTTTAGGCACTTGCATTACAAGCCGTGTCTAAACTACTTACCTGAATTACTCAGAGAATATACAAAACAAAATAATAATAATAATAATAATAATAATAATAATAATAATA
>MU185582.1:0-10230 GCA_016904865.1 Pissodes strobi
CCCCAACCCCCTCCAGAATTACACTTCCCTGTTGCACATTTTAATAAAAACGTGTTGACCGACCCTTTTCCAAGAGCCTAGAGGCACCAAATTTCCGGTCAACACGTTTATATTAAAATGTGCAAGATGGAAGTGTAATTCTGGAGAGGGTTGGGGGCTGGTTAGGGATGGTAGCAGAAGCGTCTTATCGAGTAGCATCATCGTGGGAAATTTGGTGCCTCTAGGCTCTTGGAAAATGGTCGCTCGACACAATTTTATTAAAATGTGCAAGAGGGAAGTGTGATTCTGGGAGGGTTGGGGCTAGTTATGGGTGGTAGCAGAAGCTTCTTATCGAGCAGCATCATCGTGGGAAATTTGGTGCCTCTATGTTCTTGGAAAAGGGTCGGTCAACACGTTTTTATTCAAATGTGCAAGATAGAAGTGTAATTCTGGAGGGAGTTGGGGGCTGGTTAGGGGTGGTAGCAGAAGCGTCTTATCGAGTAGCATCATCGTGGGAAATTTGGTGCCTCTAGGCTCTTGGAAAATGGTCGTTCGACACGTTTTTATTAAAATGTGCATGAGGGAAGTGTGATTCTGGGAGGGTTGGGGCTTGTTATGGGTGGTAGCAGAAGCTTCTTATCGAGCAGCATCATCGTGCCTTCTCCATCGTCTTGAGTAAGAGTGACGTGAGACTAATTGGTCTGAACGATTTGGGTCTATCCCATCCTTCTTTCCTATCTTCGGGATGAAGGTGACTTTTGCCCTTCTCCATGCTTTTAGTATCCCATGGCCATACTGCTTCTGGAGATATCTACAAGGTATGGCAAAATTGCTCTTTTCCTCCTTTATAAGAAGGCTGGAAAGATTTCATCCACCCCTGGTGATTTGAGTGGTTCAATTTCCATTCGAGTCGCCCAGCAGTAGGTATCGTTTTTGCCATTACCCAGTCATCCCTAGCGGGTCGCCTTGGGCTAGCTCCTTCGTCACCTAGGTTTCTTGGTTGACTACCTGGGAAGTGTTGGCTCAGGAGGAGAAGCACTCTCTCCTCTTCTTCTTCCGTATAGGTGTCACCCAGCTTTTTGCAGAGAGATTATCGAGCTTGTCCATGGCCTGGTGTAGTCTTGCCGCAGTGTAATTCTGGAGGGGGTTGGGGGGTGGTAGCAGAAGCGCATTATCGAGTAACATCATCGCAGGCAATTTGGTGTCTCTAGGCTCTTGGACAAGGGTTGGTCAATATGTTTTTATTAAAATATGCAAGGGGGAAGTGTAATTATGGGGGGGGGGGTATTTAGGGGTGGTAGCAAAAGCGTCTTATCGAGTAGCATCATCGTGCGCAATTTGGTGCCTCTAGGCTCTTGGAAAAGAGATGGTTAACAAATTAGATTTACCCTTTGGGTATAATCTTATGAAATTTGCTGCACAGTTGCGACAAGCTTCGTGATATATTTCCTGAATATCGATTTATTTAGGTACCTTTATTAGGGAGCACACGCTTCCTTTCAGTAGATTTAACGCTGTGTGTGTATTGTTCCTGATCTAGTTTTCTAACCTCTAAGAAGAGTGTCTTTATGGTCAGATAGAGTTTGGTTATTAATTGATTAACGAAGACAGCGCTCAATCTTCTGATTTGATATTTAATTAGCTGCTCAAGGAGACATTTCTTATTAGCGTACCAAGTTTTAGACGACAAGTCATGCTTTGCGCGCCTCACTAAACAAGTGAATGAGGGCCTTTTATTTATGTTACTTGAACTTGGTGATTTTTAAAGAAAGAACGTAAATTCATATGTTTAATTAGTTTGTTTTGTTTCTAACGCTGGTTATATTACGTAACATTTCACTTCGAACCTCGTTTAGCCACCGTAAGGTAATCACCTCGAGTATTTCAGCGAGCAAAGTAAGTTGATTACTATTTGTAGTTTTTTATCTATCAAGTAATCATATCGGGCTTTTATTTGAGCAAGCTAATTTGATTAATAATTGTAATTTTTTTGTTAATCATCAAGTACATGAGTAAAATTTCTGACTTATAGAATAATAGTCAATGCTAGTCATATTATTAAGCGAAAGTGGTATAGAGTACCGGACATAATTATTGTAGTACATTCTCTTGTCCATTTAACTGGAAAAAATCATCGCTTCATTCTTTTTCTACCGGATTTATTAAGAAATAAACCAACTTTCTATTTACTGAATTTACCTGCGTTATTTAATTATTTGATTGCCTAACTACCTACCTGTGCTCCGGAAGAGAAGAGAAAAGAAAACAGAGACAGTAAGTACAGTTGATTTAGTTTATTTGCGCTCTATGTTAGAAACGTTTTGGCTCTACACATCTACAAGCAAATAGACCACACATACTAACCCTTACAGAAACACAAGTATGTTCTACAACAACAGTGAACTATCCCTATCCTGGTTACGACCTACATACCCGATTTAGACATAAGTTCGAAATATGCCTTTTTGTACGAAGCGACCTTTCATGTCACCGCGAGGAAACACTCGAACCGAACAACCTTGACGTAATGTGGCTCAAGTTCACCGCCAAGGGATTAACCAAGTTTATATGTTATCTCTATCGCCCTCTGAGCGACAGAGCCTACCAAAGCTTTTTCTCAACACTAACTACTACTTTTGACTCAATACAGGTTGATCACCCCAGTTCAGAAATAATCGTTCTGGGAGACTTCAATGCCCACAACACAAACTGGCTCAAACATCACAACAAGACCGACAACGAAGGTAGAGAAGCTGAAGCATTTGCCATCAGCTGCGGGCTTACTCAACTTGTAGACGAACCAACTAGAATCTCAGAGAGGGGCGAATTCGCCGCCCTCCTGGATCTCTTTCTAACCACCAATCCTGACCAGTACACAATTACAGTTGGTCCGCCATTAGGTACTTCCGACCACAAACTTATTACAAGGGTGTGTGAATTGCCACTCATACAAAAGGACCCACCATTGCCTCGCAAAATCTGGCATTACAATTCTGCAAACTGGGACGATCTAAGGGAGTTCTACCTAGATTTTCCCTGGCTCGACGTCTGCTTTGGCACTGATGACCCGTCAGTCTGCTGCGAAGAGATTACGCAAGTAATCTCCTCAGGAATGGAGGCATACATCCCAAATTCCATCCAGTTACCATCAAAGGGAAAGTCCTGGTTCGACAGAAAATGCGAAAGAGCTGTAGGTAGGAAACAGCAAGCCTACAAGTACTGGCAGCAAAAACAGACCGCTGAAAATCGCAATTATTTTGTCGAAGCGAGAAACGAATGCAAACGTGTGATCGACGAAACTAAGGACAAATACAATCAAAGGATCAGGAATAAACTTTCGCAAAATCCTTAAAGAATTAGATACGCATAAGGCATCAGAACCGGACGGAATACCTACCATCGTGCTAAAGAACTGCGCCAACGAACTAACACCCGTTTTTTCCAGGTTCTTTTCTCTTTCTTACTTCTTCTTCTTCTAGGTGCCATGACCGTTTAACGATCGCTGGCGATCATTCTGGCTATCATGTTTGCAATCATTATTTTGTTGGTAGCCGCTCGGAAAAGTTGTATAGTGGTGAGACCAAACCACTGTCTGAGATTTTTAAGCCAGGAAGTTCTTCGTCTGCCGGGGCTTCTCTTACTATTAATCTTACCCTGTATTATAAGATGTAGAATGTCATACTTTTCTGGGTGTCTCATGATATGTCCGAAATATTCAAGTTTTCGTTGTTTTACAATATTGACCACTTCTGTATCTTTATGCATTCTTCTAAGCACCTCCTCGTTCGTGATCCTTTCCACCCAACTCACTCTTAACATCCTCCTGTACAACCACATCTCGAAAGCTTGTAGACGTTTGAGCGTGGCTTCTGTTAGTGTCCAGCTCTCGACTCCATACAAAAGAACTGGAAAGACATATGCTCTAATCATCCTCATTCGCAGGGCAATCAGTAGATCGTGACTGGTAAAAAGTTTTTTCATGCGAATAAATGTTGCCCGGGCACACTCAATACGTATTTTGATTTCAACTGATGGATCTCAGTCCTCGTTTATCCTGCAACCAAGGTAGCTCGCACTTGAGACTCTGTCTAATTGTGTTCCGTTGACGTAGACACTAGCAACTTGATTATGAACTCTTTTGCTTATTAGCATGTATTTGGTTTTTGTCGTGTTTATTTTCAAACCAAATACTTCGCAAGCTTCCGTCACCCTATTAATAAGTTTCTGTAGGCCATCGATGGACTGCGCGAGTATTACGGTGTCATCCGCGTATCTTATGTTGTTGAGAATTTGTCCATTTATCACAACTCCCAAATCCATTTCTGCTAGGGCCTGCCCAAATAACTCTTCAGAGTATAAATTGAAAAGGAGTGGCGACAATACACATCCCTGTCTCACACCTTTCTTCACCTCAACATCTTCCGTCAGGTGTCCGTTAATTCTGACTTTGGCAGACTGGTGCCAATATAAATTACCTATCAAGCGGATATCTTTGTCATCAATACCAGTTGTTTTGAGTATCTCCATAAGTTTGTCATGTCGCACTTTGTCAAAGGCTTTTTCAAAATCCACCAGGCACACGAACACGTCAGAGTCAACGTCTCGGCAGCGCTGTATTAGTACTTGAACTCCAAAGAGCGCTTCACGGGTTCCCAATCCTGATCGAAATCCAAACTGAGTTCTGCCGATGCTCGCTTCTAATTTTTGATATATTCTCGAATGAATAATACGCAAGAATACTTTAAGAAGGTGGCTCATCAAGCTGATGGTACGGTAGTCACTACATTTTGTAGCTCTGTTTTTCTTAGGGATTGTAACAAAAGTTGACCTCAGCCAGTCGGTTGGAATAACGCCCGTATTGTATATTGTGTTGCAGAGTTTTGTTATCGTTGTTATTCCCATATCGCCTAGCAATTTTACTATCTCACTTCGCAATCCATCAGGGTCCGGTGCTTTGCCATTCTTTGCCATTTTTAAGGCTTTTTCTACTTCTTTTTTGCTGATAGGTGGACCAGTGACCACTTCATCTATTCCATGCTCTTGATTTCTGTTGTCGTCAAACAGTTCCGAAACATACTGTCTCCATCTTTCCAGTATCAGGTTTTGATCAGTAATAAGTTTGCCGTTTTCATCTTTTAAGTTTCCAACATTTACGTTATGCTTTTTCCCGGCAATTTCCTTCAGTTTTTTATGTAGGTTAAATGAGTCGTGATTTTTATCGTATGACTCGATCTCTGCACATTGTTTGCTGTGCCACTTTGCCTGCCTTATTTTTCTCCTAATTTCTGACTGTATTTTTCGATACTCCAGTTCGTTTCGGTTCTTGAAACTTCTCCGCTTGTCCCTAAGGGCCAAGATTTCTTCGGCCATCCATGTTTGTTTCTTTTTGTCTTCACGCCCTGCGAATGTAGATTCTTGAGCTTCTAGCGTGATGTTTTTTAGTCTGGTCCATTGTTCTTCAACATCTGTAACTTGGTTGTCCTGTTCTCCGAGTTTCTCCTCCATATACTGTGTAGCTCGAGCGCACATCTATGAGTCTTTAAATTTTTCTGGGTTTAGTTTCCTTGCATGTTGTTGTCCTTGTCTCATTCTTTTCAACTTCAGTCTAATCGAAGCTACATGTGGGTACATCTTTCTTACGGAAAAGGGATTTACCCATCCTCTTGGAAAGTCGCTCGAGTGCAACCTGTTCCAAAAAAAGACAAGAAAACCACGCCCTCCAACTATCGCCCAGTTGCCTTGCTTCCAATAGTCTCCAACGTCATGGAACGTGTAGTCAACCAGCAACTACTCAAGTATCTCGAGAACAACAGAATAATCAGCGATAATCAATACGGCTTTCGCAAAGAGAGATCGACAGAAGATATATTGGCCTATGTCACTCATATATGGAGTAGGCAATTGAAAACTACGGAGAGTCTCGAGCGATTGCGTTGGATATTTCAAAGGCAATCGACAGAGTTTGGCATGACGGACTGCTCCGTCAAACTGCCGTCCTTCGAACTTCCAGCCTCTCTCTGCAGCTGGCTGGCCAGTTTCCTTAAGAACCGATCCCTACACGTTGCAGTCAATGGACACATCTCGGACACATTCACCATCAACGCGGACGTGCCTCAGGGCGGAATACTTTCAAACTCTGTTCCTCATCTATATTAATGACCTGCTGATCGAAACGAATAATTCTGTTTACAGTTTTGCAGATGACAGTACCCTTGTCTCCCACTTTAGATCAGAAAAACCCTTACCAGCGACTGAGACTCATTACCGCAGACAGGAGCAGATTACAGCTATTAATCAAGACCTGGAGAAAGTTCAAACTTGGGGCGACCGAAATTTGGCCCAGTTCAACGCAGCAAAGATCCAAGCAGCAACGTTTACCAAGAGGGCCAATACAGCGGGCCCTGATATCATTATGGCATGATCGACCATTTCTTCATCCTCGTCAATCGGACTGCTGGGTGTCTCGGTCAACAGCAATATGTCATGGCATGACCATGTTGCTAACATCGCAAAATCAGCCTCCCAGAAGCTTGCTGCGCTATTTCGCAACAAAAAACTCTATACACCGCAGCAGTTGCTCTTGCTGTACAAAGCGCAAATCAGACCGTGCTTAGAATATTGCTCACATATCTGGTGTGCCGCACCAAAGCATACCCTAAAGCTGCTGGATTCCATTCAGAAGAGAGCTGTGCGTCTCGTCGGCGACCCGGAGTTGACCCGGAATCTGGATGGTCTGTAACATCGCAGACATGTGGCCGAGATGTCTCTGTTTTACAGATACTTTCACGGCAGATGTTCCCAGGATTTGGCCCGCATCATCCCGCCCCTGGCAACTCCTGTCAGACAGTCATGACAGGCGGCAAGGGCGCACCAGTTCGTCGTACTAGAAACACCTAGAACATCGCTTTACAAGAACTCCTTTGTCTGGCGCACTGCATCACTGTGGAACTCAATCCCAGGACATCTGTTTCCCACTAATTACAACCTACAACTATTCAAGAACCGTTTAAATCAACATCTTCGCACACACACCGCTAGTCGAGCGCCATAGGATCTCCCTTTGGTGTGTGTGTCACTGCCATAAAAAAAATAGTTGAAAATAGCAGGGCGGAAATATGTCCCAAGTTTATGGTGAGCAATTTGGACACAGAAATTCTTCAATATCATCCACGGTGAGTACGATACATTCTTCGTGAACCCATGTATGACAAGCTGCAC
The DNA here is from genome assembly GCA_016904865.1 of Pissodes strobi. NCBI lineage: Eukaryota > Metazoa > Arthropoda > Insecta > Coleoptera > Curculionidae > Pissodes > Pissodes strobi. The sequence goes on from MU185582.1 coordinate 7,198, forward strand.
ATTGTCGCATATCTGTAAACCGCTCTTCTGCACAGATAAAACATATCCAGTTGGTGATATCACTGTTTTTCATGCAATTTTGAGGTGTATGTTCACTTTTAATCAGTTTTTCTTTGGCTTTTATGGGTTTTGGTAAAAATTTTTGGAAAAAGAGGTCCCGCTTCAAAAGCTACGCCTTATAATTAATAGCTTTTTGTCTAGGAGTGAGTTGCCTTCGTACGACAAAATCAGGAGTAGGCAAAAGTTGACGAAATTTCTTGATCATACATGCTGCTTCATCTGATGATGGAGGTTTAATGGTGGTGACATGCAAAATTTTATCTTTGGATCTCTCTGAAACATATTTATTTGAAATATCCGTTAGAATATCATCATTTTTGGCAACTGATGTAATTTCCTTCATTGAAAAACAAGTTTTATCTTCATTTTCACAAAGTAAAACAAAATCAACGAGAAGGTAGCACAGACTTTTAAAATTCATTTTCATTTTTGGATAAAGTGACCGTTTTGACGCTTTTGTCCGCTTGATTTTTTATATAAGAGCAGCCTGGCTTCGGGCTACTTGTTCTCTTTATTTTTTTAGCTAGAACACTTCACAGTAATTCATCGTCTGATGAGTCATTGTCAGCACTTTTTTGCACGACGACAGTCTGATCATGGATGGGGCAAATGCGACTTCCGGGATTACTGAAGTGTCAAATCGGAATATTCCAGTCGATCTAAATCCACTTTGTATGTTTATTAAGTTTTCTTTCTTCAACGTTGCAGTTGAATTTTTGTCCCAATAACCCAACAGTTCGATATCCCAATAATGTTCAAAAGCTCTAAAAGCAGCGTTATCCAACGGTTGGAATTCGTGAGTGGTATTGGATGGTAAACAGTAGAAAAAAAAATCGTATTTTTGAGCAGTATCCACAACTGAAATTGCCAGGTGGCAGGAGGCACCATCCAAAATTAATAAAACTGTACCAGCTGGCTTAAATTTTGAAAAATGATGCATGCACTGCACAAAAATATCTCTGGTCATGCTACCTTTATTGGTCATTTCAACTACAGAACCATGTAGCTTTCTTTTATCCTTAACTCTTTAAATATTATCATTGGCGGAACTGCATAACCCAATGCACTTACACATGCTACTACAGTACAATTTTCTGCGTGTTCATTAGATGAACACGACGTGATCCCTTTTCAGGGGGAACTGCTTGATTATGAATCAGAGTTATCCTGCAGCTCTTTTCATCAATATTGAAGATACGCTCTGGAGACTGTTTTATGCCAAGCTCATCTAAAATTGTTATTAAAGTGATCTTGAACAATTGCAGGATTCCATTTTTGGGTTCGTGCTGGATTTAAATTTTGAGCTCTTCTTTAAGAGAATTGTTGTGCCTTCTTAAGCATGATTTATACCTATAATATCCCGCCATTTCCCTTTCGTTAGCAAATTTATGATGAATATTATTATCTACACAGTATCTAAAAACAATTCTTCTCAACGATTTTGGAGTTATAGGGACACCCAGTCGTAGAGTTCTAGTAACGAGAGCTTACTCCTCTTCTTCCGACAATATGCTTTTTCTTCCTAGTTTTCTTTTACAACTTCCTGATTTAATATGGTTTCGAAGCGTGATTCTAGGAATCCTGCATTGTTTTTCGACATCTCTTTGTGACATACCTTTTTAATTAACATAATAGCTTCACTCATCATATCTTCCGTCCAATTGGCACGTATTTCCGTATTTTTCTTTCCCATAGTCTGAAAAATAAACAAACAGAAAATCATGATACAAGTTTAGGACGATAGTAAAACTTGGACGGAAATATCCACCTATAAAAACTGGGCCATATTTCCGCCCAGTCGATTTTGCAAATTTGAAGTTATATATTGAAAAGAGTGTTACCGAACGTAACAATTGAAATTATATGAGTTTAGAATGAATTGGAAATCCTGAAAAGATCGTACGGATTGTTGGAGCTAACTTACCGTAGGTCCCTTCAGTTACGTATCACAGCACCGGCGATTACAACACACACCGTGTAGAATGTCGGAAAATACGTGCGGGTGTTCTCGGAGGAAGCTGTCTTAGGGTTTTGGATCGAGTCGAGCTCTGTCGTACTTCTATGGTACCATGTGTCGTACTACTTCGGGTGGCGCGCGACGTTCCGTGCGTGCGCGCGTATTTGGGATTTCAAGTAAAATACGTCCAACAACTATTATCGCGAATATATGCAACCCGATATATTTAAACAATAATATATGTTGTTTGAGCATGGAATATATGAAGTTGAATTAAATAAGAAAACATAACTAAATTATAAACTAATTCAACTTATAACTACTTAGATATATAGGTGTGGCTAGAACATGCCGTCCACCTAAAATGTGATGCATTTTATTATTAAGAAATGGGTAAAGGACAGAGTTTTACAAGAGGTCGCTTCACGACTCCTTGTACTGTTCTTACACAAGCTACACGAACAATACCGTCCGAGCCAGGAAATACCTGTTCAATTCGTCCCAAACTCCAATGCAACGGAGGTACGTTATCGCTTTTAATAATAACCAATGTACCTGGTTGTACAGAGACGGGTGGTTGTAACCATTTCGTTTTCTGTTGCAATGTGTGAAGATATTCGTCCTTCCACCTGCGCCAAATATCTTGCTGAATGCGCTGAATTAATTGCCATCGATTCAGACGATTTAAAGGAAGGTGAGTTAGGTCGTCATCAGGGACAGATGTGAGAGGTTCGAGAGTGAGGAAATGGCCGGGAGTAAGAACAGATAGGTCTGTTGGATCCGAACTTAGAGGGCAAAGTGGACGTGAATTTAGCATTGATTCGATTTGAACTAAAACCGTATAGAATTCCTCATACGTGAGTACCTGAGCACCAACCACTCGGATTAAATGAAATTTGACGGATTTAATGCCAGATTCGAACAGTCCTCCGAAGTGAGGTCCTGAAGGAGGGTTGAACGACCACTTAATCTGTTCTCCTTCTGCAGCAACGCGCATGCAGTTAGACAGCGTTCGA
>MU185582.1:10240-35923 GCA_016904865.1 Pissodes strobi
ATGAAGTTGAATTAAATAAGAAAACATAACTAAATTATAAACTAATTAAACTTATAACTACTTAGATATATAGGTGTGGCTAGAACAAAGAGAAAAACAAAATTTAAATCCGACCTTCACCTAAGCTTAGAAGAGACCGAGGGTGAATAATATCAAATAAAAAAAAAATAAAGTTGAAATTGAGTGAATTTACAAGTATAGATGGGTAAGCTAGAACGAGTAGTCTTCAAAGCGTACAAATAGACCCTAGCTCTAATGCCGGAGAGTAGGGGTGGGTTTTATTTATAAGGCGCCACGGGCTTGTAAACAGCACAAGCAAGAAATACCCCAAATCTGAAATATGGTACTCGTTAGTATAGTACAGAATAGTATACTTCTGCAGTAGGACCTGCAATCCGTGACGGATTGGTTTTAGCAAAATAAGATGACCCTTAATGTCGACAATGCTATGTTTTAAACACCAAAAAATCAATGTTAGTTCTTCATATTATTTAAATGGTACAGATTTACATCGAGTAAGTGAAATTAAGGATTTTGGCGTGCTAGTCCAGTCGAATTTCAGGTTTAATAAGCACCATGATTCGCTAGTCAATAAACCGTTTAGAGTGCTTCGTTTTGTTATTAGGAGCGCTGGGCTCTTTAGAGGCTACTATTGTAAGGCTTTATAATGTCTTAGTATGACCATTATTAGATTAGGTATCTGTTGTTTGGGCGCGCAGAGCCTTTTCAATTAATAATTTAATAGAAATTGTCCAAAACATATTTCTTAGATAGGTATGTAAGAAAATTTAATGCTTGTCCTTATTTGGCCTCTTACCGGAGCATACTGGAGAGGTTTGGTCTTGCTACATTGGAAGATAGAAGAATAATTCATACGATCTTATTTATTTACTATATATTGCATGATATTAAGTACAAAGATTTTAATTTAATTATTAATCATATTAAATTACTAGTTCTTAAAATGAATCGTAGAATTACGCATAAAAGAAAAATTCCCACAAAGTAAAACAAAATCAACGAGAAGGTAGCACAGACTTTTAAATAATACGGAAATAAAAATTGTTTTTAAATAGCATTAGTTGGTCCTACAGGAGAGCTCATGACATTTACGACCAATTTTAGAGAAGCAGATAGCCCCTTGTTGATGAAGACGTGAGAACGGGAAACAGGAAATCAGGTAGTCCGCAAAAACTCGTTTAAATAGGGATTGTGGATTCACCAACCCATAAAATATAGTGGATGGGATAATACCAAATTAATACTAATTAGTACAAACTCTACACTTGCCGAAAAACCAGATAGAGAAAACAGGAATAAGCCAAACTAGGGATGATATAATGACTCAGGATCACCTCTATGAGGCATGACTTGTGCAAAAAAAAAAACTAGGGTTGGCCGATGGTCTAACAGAACCAACGTCTCTTGTTCAAGGGCAAGGTAGCATCTACCAGCTCTTCCTTCCCGCCGAACTGCTCTGTCGTCGTTCTACTTCGACTTTATGGTTGTGGTACCTCAACTGTAATATTGACCAATAAAGTATATTATTGGTCAATATTACAGTTGGGGTCCCACAACACAGAACGGCGACAGAGCAGTTCGGCGGGAAGGAAGAGCTGGTAGATGCTACCTTGCCCTTGAACAAGAGACGTTGGTTCTGTTAGACCATCGGCCAGCCCTAGTTTTTTGGCACAAGTCATGCCTCATAGAGGAGATCCTGAGTCATTATAACATCCCTAGTTTGGCTTATTCCTGTTTTCGCTATCTGGTTTTTCGGCAAGTGTAGAGTTTGTACTAAATAGTATTAATTTGCTCAATAGTATTCACTATGCAGCAGGAAAAATGAAAATGGCAAGATAAGATGCTGTGATTTCTTCTATGAACGAAAGCAAAAGTTAATAGTAATAATAGTGATTTAATCTGCTATGTAACTGTAATTCATAAAAAAACCAACAGAGCGTTAGCATTAGTTGCATAATAGATAACCTTACTGAACTATCTATAATACTGTAATATTCACATTACTAAATGAGATTAGAATAATTTAGTTAATATATTTTAAATTGTATTTACATTTAAGATTTAGAACACCTTCGGCGAGCACCTTTCATAATTGAGAAAGATACAGGAGCTGTTCAACTTAATTTTGATCCCCAACAAGGGATGAAGGGATACTTCGACTTTATGGTTGTTGCAAATGATACTGGAGGTCTGCAGGACACTGCCAGAGTATTTATATACTTGTTGAGGGAAGATCAAAGAGTGAGATTTATATTGAGACAGCATGCGCCGGATCTAAGAAATAAAATCGAAGCTTTCAGAGAGTAAGTATTTACTTATTATATTATTAAATAGTTTCTCATAATAATAAGTAATGTTCTTCAGTATTTTAGGAAATGTGACAGGAGCTATTGTGAACATTGATGAATTTAGAATTCATGCCAATCATGATGGTACCGTAGATAAAACCCGAACTGATTTGTATTTGCATCTTGTCGACCGCAAAGACAACTCGATATTGGAAGTACCTGATGTTCTCAAATTGGTAGATCAGAATACCGAGAAACTGGATGGCCTATTTAAAGTAAATATTATCTTTAATTTCTGTCGATTTTCATATTTCTAACGAAGATACTCATGTCAGCATAGAATGTAAAACCTCTAAAAACAGTCACGACTTTTAGGATTTTAATGTTTTGGATACACAACCTGGAGGAAGTTTAGCGCTACAGTCCAAATTCCAAACTGCTGGTACTACCTTCTGGCTTACTGCTATATCGCTGTTCCTTCTATTGCTGCTGCTACTAATTTTGGCCCTGTTCATTACTCAAAGACATACCTATCAAAGGAAGTTAAAAGCTGCCACCGCCACTGCATACGGTAAAAACTCTAATTTATATTGACAAAAATTACAAATTCACTCTCTTTGCAAATGATATCGCTATATTATGGCAGTGCATAGTAGTTTGGTACTGATTTAAATAGGGATAGTTGAAAATGATTAGTCGAAAGTATATCTTTCAATATATTTAAATATAATATATTGGCTTTTAAGTGCATGGTAATTAGAGTTGTCGTAGGCAATCAAACTATCAAGTTTCGATAACCCCAAATTAGTAATACAATGGATATACATTACAACATTTAAACACGTTAGTTTAAACTAAGATGAAATAGGCCATTTTCTAGTCTTGTATGCACAAATATTAGAGAATATTTAGTGCACCTCAGTTATCTTTGTCCAAGGTTGGACAAAGACCTCCTTTTGGGCTTTTTTAAGCAATTCTTCGAAGTCAGAATGATAACGTCCCCTTTGGAAAATTGAACATAAGATGGCGGATTGACATTCCTGGTCGATTTTCTGTAAGCAAGGTGAAAGCTGGATTTATGGTTTCCGTAAACACAAAAATTAAGTTTGGAAAATAACTAAGTAAAATCTCTCCCCGTTGAAGACAGGTAAAGCAGAGTCAAGGTGAAAAGGTACGCTGTGTGAAAGTTGCTAAGTTGGAGAACGAAAAGTATTAAAATAAGAAGGATAGAAAACTCATTTTTAAATCAAACAATCAAGACTTTTTAGTAGATATTTCTATTGTTAAGAAACCTTTTGTAATATTAGTTGTATGCTTGAATGAACGAATGCCTGCAATTATTCTAAGAATTGTACATATATAAATTCTATTTAACATAGAAAACGCTGTTTATTTATATCTATAATATTCAAATGCAATTTACACCTGCATTATTAAAGTAAATTAAACCGAATACATGTTTCAATTCCTCTCACTACCCTATAGTAATACAGTTCATTAAAAGTGGTTAAATAAGATACCACACCCTTCTTTATGGTATTAAACAATAATAAAATCACTTGTTTATCCCGACCAACAAGGACATCGTTAACATATGACAGTAATCCATTCATAAGCATATTCTGAGCCTGACGAGTATTACACACCGTCGAAGAAAGCATCGGATATCTCCTTAAAATTTGAGAAGGAACACACCTAATAAACAATACTTTTTCATATATGAGATGCTAGAATGATTGAGTTAATAAGCTTCAACATGACACATTTGGTTGTAGTCATACTCCATTACGAATCTTACATATGAAGTAAATACTGCAACAACACAGCGCGAATTTCCAAAACCACCTGGCATTTTTGGGATCAAGTTTTGCACCATACAGTAGGTGTATCGTGAAGTCTTCTAAATCATATGCAGATAATGATTGTAAAAACGACGCATGACACCTGAGTCCTTTATTACAGTCACCTTGAATACTCGCGTCTATAAATTATAACATACTTTGGCTCCTTGGCTTTCACAAGATCAGAGTGTTGTAGATTCGATCTTGGTCGATTTTCTAAACAAACAGGCACTAAAAACTACCATAGCGGCTAGTTCTGAAGTGAATTTGTAAATAAAACAAAAACCTTTAGCATTATATGAATATTTTAATAAATTATTTTACCTGAAAACAACTTGAAGCTAAATACAATTAAATGTTCATTAATGTTCCTGCGGAACCACTCTGTATGAGCTTGGTTAACTCAGATAAAATACAGTAATATACAAGCCATAATAAAATGATTAATGTTACCTTAATGTCCACAAAAAGTTAATATGTACAATATATTCACCACTTGACGAGCAATAATGTTCAATCGTTCAGCAGTTTATCTTCAAACACAGGAAATGTCACTTTTAAAAACACTACTAAGTTTCTCCTTAGCTTCTGTCTTCTATATGCAATGTGCTTAAACGTCTTGCAAATAAGAATGACTCAAATGGTCAGTCATATGCATATGGCATGACAGGGATGCCCTTGTGAAATTGCGGTTCTTTTACACGCAATAATGGAGTCTAAAACACGCTATGCAGGTCGCATTGGTAGGCTAAACTCCGTGTAGTGGAAGTAGCACTTGTGAGAAACTTTATATTATGATAAAGCATAGAGGATATTGGCAGAGTGCCAGGGAACGCTTAGCACAGCGTCTTACTTGTGAGAGAGTTAATGTAAACGGGTGAGTTTACTTACATGGCCGTGTGCGGAGGGAACGCTTGGCACAGCGTCTTATGTTTGAGAGAGTGATTGTAAACGAGTGAGTTTACGTCCATGGACAAGTGCCGAGGGAACGCTTAGTACAGCGTCTTACCTTTGAGAGAGATGGCCGGGTGCCAATAAATACCTTCACTTGTACGCTTAAGACGACTACGACGAGATGTCGCAATGGGAGGGTACCACAATTGCCATTTGAATAGAGATCTTGGGAGATTAGGGGTTCTCAACAAGTGAAACTGCATGGCATGGCCAAGGGCCATGCCAAAGGGAGCGCTCTCTGCGCGGCTTGTTTGGCTGGGGGGTCAAGATGCTACACAATCCTAGTCTAGTACGTGAGAATTAGATCAACTCGAAGGCGTTGTCCTTGCCCCTTCTGGCGTGATAAGATACATAACACCGGAAATAGAAAGGGCATATAATGTAAATACAGCGAAGTTATATAAAACTTAACATCAGCGATTATCTAAAATAACTTTATGAATTTTAACACAAATCCAGTCGAAATATGTTAAATATTATTTATAAAATTCGATTATTAAGGATCAGAATTTTAGGGACGCTAACTTGATTGTTTTCGTTTTCGCTGGTGATTGGTCGAATCGCCGAATGTGTTTCTGCAGTGTAGCTGCCGAGAATAACAATCGCAGAGAAGCGACAAAAGCCGTCGGCACCTTTGAAGCTGAGGAGTCAAGTTCAATTTGTCATATGTGACAGATGACCGGTTTAATACACTGAGAGAAACGTATGAAGGGAAAAGAAATGCTATACACCGATAAACCTAGTAATTAATTACATGTTTATTATTTACTTTATTAGAAATGTATTATGAATAATAGTTATGTTTTAGGATTTAACGGTTTAACTCAAAGTTTACTGATTTACTGCGTTGTAACCTTTTTGCAGTGAATACTTCTCATCACGACATAGTTTATGTTTTCGTCTCGCGTTACGAAATTTTCGTATCGTTGATTGGACGGCTAACCTAAACTAACCAAATCTATTAAAATTGATTATAACGTATCGGAACCGCTTTAAATGACTAAAATAAGTTGAGAATAAGTGAAACTAACCGAAAGTTGAATCGACGAATAACTCAAACTAACCAAATCTATTTAAATTGATTATAACGTATCGGAACCGGTTCAAATGACTAAAATAAGTTGAGACTAAGTGAAACTAACCGAAAGTTGATTGGACGACTCACCCAAACTAACCAAATCTATCAAAATTGAATATAATGTATCGGAACCGGTTCAAATGTCTAAAATAAGTTGACACTAAGTGAAACTAATCGAAAGTTGATTGGACGACTAACCCAAACTAACCAAATCTATTAAAATTGATTACAACTTATTGGAACCGCTTTAAATGACTAAAATAAGTTGAGATTGTTGAGAATAAATGAAACTAACCGAAAGTTGAATCGACGACTAACCCAAACTAACCAAATCAATCAAAATTCATTATAACGTATCGGAACCGGTTCAAATGACTAAAATATGTTGAGACTAAGTGAAACTTATCGAAAGTTGATTGGACTATTAACCCAAACTAACCAAATCTATCAAAATTGATTACAAGGTATCGGAACCGGTTCGAATGACTAATATATGTTGAGACTTAGTGAAACTAACCGTTGTTGATTGGGCGACTAACCCAAACTAACCAAATCTAATCTTCAAAGATAAACACAGTTCACAGTAGTATATTACATAACGAGAATGAAGTAGCTTATTGCAAACAGATTACTGCACGAGCGAGCCCAGCGAATGTGGGCTATAATTGAACGAGTTTGTAATAAGCAAATTACCATTCAAGTAGTGTACCATACTTTTTCTAAGACTATTTTTAAAATGACAGTAACACTAATAATTATTACCGATTTGAACATCATCTCTTTAGTAACAATACACACAATAAAAATTGCGAAAAGAATCAAAATTGATTGGCACACTATGCATTATAACGAACGACTCTACAAAAAAATTATGTACTTCACCTTTACAAGCACACAACTGAAGCGCAACTTCTGAGAGAGATATCGGGAATTCTGATTTTACCTTCTTTTGTTTTTTTTGCAACTTTTGTCCCCGGTTTCGACCCTCTTTTTATTATTTTTTCTGTTTTTTTTTTCAATTTTTTTTCGCCGAAAACCGCGTTTCTCTTTCTTTCTTATTAGTTTTTTTTTAATTCGTATTCTAATACTTTTTATTAACTGTCCGAATAGTTTTTTCCTTTTTTTAATTATTTGTTTTCTCATTAAGTTTTATAATACTTTTATTAACTTTCCGAACAATCTTTTACCTTTTTTTATTATATATTTTTTCTTCTTTCCTTTTATAATACTTTTATTAAATTTCCGAACATTTTATACGTTTTTTCAGTTTTTTCAAAAAAAAAAATCCATATAGTTTTTTTCTTCACGTTTTTGATATCTCCGACCTCGTAGCTGAACTCCTTCGCTTTTTTTGCAAAAAACCGCGTTTCTCTAACTTTTTTTTAATATTATTTTTTCTTATTTCTTTTTTATAATACTTGTATTAACTTTCCGAACAATTCTTTAAGTTTTTTACCCCGTGACACGGGGTCATCGCTTGTCAGATTTTCGGTTCGAGGCTCCGTTGCAGAGATACCGCCAAAAAACCTTTTTTTCCCACAATCCCCCTTAAATTAGAGCCCAGGTCCCCCCATATGTTCAAAGTTAGCCCCCATGAGGCGCACCTACCATAAAAATTTCGACCCCGTAACCCTTCTCGTTCTTCCGAAATTACATATTTTAGTTTTTTCTTCTCCCCCCTCTCCTGGCCGAACAGGGGGGCGCTACGGGGTACAGTTTTCATCCAGGATCCTCATTTTACCCCGGCTACATGTCCTGAACATTTCAGCCGTCTAGCTATACTGGAACATGCTTAATTAAAGGAGCGTTTCACTTTGAAAAGCATTTTTTCTGACTTTACCCTCGCTAAAGAAGTCACTTCAATAATAATTTACACAAAAACAAGCCAAAGAAAATTGGCGTTCACGCAAAAATTTTGTCGTCGACGACTGTACTAAACAAACTGACAACCACGTGGAGATGACAGTTGGCCGGTTTACCTCCCACTCCAAATTTTTGGGCGGGATTTATGTTGTCGCTTCTCTGCGGTTGTTATTCTCGGGTAGCTGGCACGGCCTTGGGTTTCGAAATACATCGATGTCATTGGCCTAGCACGAATTATGCAGTTCGATGCAGGACTGCTTATGTGGAGATTACCGATAAACTTAAAGCAATCTCTTTCTTGTGTCGAGCTGCTGAGTGCAGATGAGTAAACGTTATAACTAGAAATGGCGCTAGGAGTATCGCCGATGTACAGTGGCTTTACTCATATAAAGGCTCTGTACGCCGAGGTTCTCAAGAGACATTCTTTGATTTCTTTGGAACGCTAACACAGTGACGTGGAATGTTAATATAATACAAACTAAATCGTTAGATTTGAAATCATGTTCAAATGGTTTTTGAACACAGAGTGCGCCCGTAAATATCTTACTGATGCTCCTCGATTGAATTTAAGTACAAATACTACCTGTAAATAAGGTCAATGGACAAAAAGACTTATTCCGGACATAAGAACGTGGATCGATTGCAAACATAGAAATATCGATTACTACACTACACAGGTATTGACAGGCCATGGTTCCTTCTATGCCTACCTACACAAGATCAGTGTGGCGGAGAGTGATCAGTGTGCCTACTGCGGGGAAGAAGATACGGTAGAGCACACATTGTTCGCATGCACAAGATGGGAGACCTTCAGACAAAGCACTTACCTGACTCTGGGACATGAACTTAATACGGAAAACATTGTAAATTATATGATGGAGAGGGAATTCAAAAAATTATGACAAAGATAGTGGGAAATAAGGAAAGAGAGCGAAACCAAAAACAGAGAAGGGATAGATGATAAGGGACAATGCTCCTAAGTGAGGTATACCTAGCCACGGTAGTTCCGTTTAGACGTAGATGCAAACGAGGAGGGGTTCTAGTCAGTAAGAGTCTGACACTCCCCATGCAAATCAAACCGTATGGGCGTCCATGAGGATTTCCTCTCCTCCAAAAAAAAAACAAAACTATCTGTAAATAACTGTTTGTATGAAGCGTTCTTGGAAAAGGTATAAGATTGGATTGTCGTACTACATTTTTTAATATTTTGTTCTGATTTTTGGGTAAGCCTTGAGTTAGTTTTGGTTAGTTCCTGTTCGTTGAGGCCCCGTAGCGAGAAGCGAGCGGTGAGCCATGCGTGAAGTGAAATATTAGTTTAATGATACAAAATTGGGTTATATTCCATATCTAATCTCAAATCACTATTTAAGTATCAACAGATAAAAAATATAATTTCGAAATACACTTTTGAACCAAAAACTACCAAACACTCGATTCTAAATGAACAAATCGAACGTAACCTAAAAAATATTTATTTGCGGGCGCACTCTCACCTTGTGAAAACCAAGGAGCCACAATATATTATAGTTTCTAGACGTAAGTCACCTTGAACAGCTCGATATTTCAGATCTAAGCCGGTCCTGCCGCCGGTCCCGTCATTAACAAAATGCCAAAACAGTTTAGCACTCATGTGGTATCTACGTCAAACACAGTCGAGAGAGAGCCACTCAGACTGACCTGACAATCAGAAGAAAATAATAACACCCGTTTAAAAAAAAAACGTGTTTACTATGTGCGCATATCAGAAGTGAAACCTCTTACCTTTAAAAGCCCTAGCCTCGGATTTGGTTAAAAAGTAGTTTTTTTAAATATACCACTCAATTAACAAAAAGGGAGGGCCTAAATGAAAAAAAACTTTTCTTCATAAAAGTTTCGCTTATGTCCTGACAAGGTAATAGAGCAAACCTTATATTTTTATCTTGCAAATTATCAAAGATATCACAATAATTAAACGTTCTAGCCTTGTACATATCTTAACGGATTTGGTTAAAAAGTAGTTTTCTTAAATATAACACTCAATTAACAAAAAGGGAAGGCCTAAATGAAAAAAAAACTATCTTTCATAAAAGATTCGCTTATGTCTTGACAAGGTAATAGAGCAAACCCCATATTTTTATCTTGTAAACTATCAAAGATATCACAATAATTAAACGTTTCAGCCTTGTACATATCTTAACGGATTTGGTTAAAAAGTAGTTTCTTTAAATATCACTCAGTTAACAAAAAGGGAAGGCCTAAATGAAAAAAAAATATTCTTCATAAAAGTTTCGCTTATGTCTTGACAAGGTAATAGAGCAATCCCCATATTTTTATCTTATAAACTATCAAAGATATCACAATAATTAAACGTTCCAGCCTTATACATATCTTAACGGATTTGGTTAAAAAGTAGTTTCTTTAAATATCACTCAATTAACAAAATGGGAAAGCCTAAGTGAAAAAAAAAATATTCTTCATAAAAGTTTCTCTTATGTCTTGACAAGGTAATGGAGCAAACCTCATATTTTTATCGTGTAAACTATCAAAGATATCACAATAATTAAACGTTCTAGCCTTGCACATATCTTAACGGATTTGTTTAAAAAGTAGTTTTTTTTTAAATATAACACTCAATTAACAAAAAGGGAAGTCCTAAATGAAAAAAAAACTATCCTTCATAAAAGTTTCGCTTATGTCTTGACAAGGTAACAGAGCAAATTCCATATTTTTTCTTGTAAACTAACAAAGATATCACAATAACAATATTCTCATATTTTTCTTCCGCCAGGTCGTGTCGCCCGCCGTGTTCGCCAGCCTTATGTCGCGACCTTCAAATTTTACTCCCGGCTCGCTTTAAGAAGTTTCATTTCAAAAATATATACTTTCGTTGCGAAGTTTTATAATATTGTAAAATATTTAGTACATTACTTAATTTTACTTTAATAAAAGTGTTTGTGTTACTTAAATTGAGCATTTATTTTTATTTTAGTATTTGTAATGATAATCTCATTCAACTTTATTTAAATATTCAAATTCAAATAATAACGTAGGCTCCAGTAGATGACGGCGCTCCGTGGTTAATTTATGAACTGAATGCAGTTGGCAACGCTGAAAAAATTTGGGAGTAAGTCCGTCGCGAGCCAAGAAAGTTGTAAATGCCGCTCATCAATTTTTTTTTGTTTTTAATTCGAAATACAGTCCACTTATTTGTTAAAGTATATTGAAGTCGAGAAAATACCATAATTTTCATCGACATCATTTTATATCGACATTTACTATATGATTTTCAGTATTGTTCACCCCTAGTTGGTAGCTAAAAATAATTTGAACCATAGGCATAGGCATAAGCATTTATTTCCTGAAATATATAGAAAGTGATACATTTATCTGATTTTAGTTAGAGCAGATTCGGAAATTGATGGGAGGGGCTTGAGTATGTTAAGCGGCAGGGTGCCAAATACTAACAAGCACAGCATGGAAGGTAGTAACCCAATTTGGTTGAAAGCTTATGAAAATGAATGGTATAAAGGCCCAGATGAGCTCAGGTGAGAAACTATTAAATGTAGTCAGCATTTTCAAATTTTTAACCTCTAGAAATTGTCATTTTAAATTCGCTGTTCTTGCTATATTGGTCGGCATGTCGGTACATATTGTAAATACAACTGAGATACGATAAGCAGTGAATATATAGTACATATTTTTTAAGCGTTCCGTCTACCAATTCATGTATTTTTCATGTATTTCTCTCGGAATTCAATTTTTCTATGTCTTCCCCATGTGAAGACGAAGCTAGAACTAGTTGGCAAGGTATATAGAGATTGAATATTTATAATAATAATTGAAAATTATAATAAGCAGAATTGGACATTAGTTAAGCTAATCGGTAGGTAAGTTACTGGAATTAAACATTAACTAAAATACTAGTTATACTTGGTAACCCAAACTATTTCTACGAAACTTACATTTTATGCTACACTTTTATTTGGATAAATTTAAAGTGGAAACTATTAAAGTAATAACTTTCAAGAGTAAAACGCTTAATAAATAAAATTGTTAATGCGGGTGTAATTATAAGCAGATCATTGCTATTACTTTATTTTTAGGGTAAAACCTTTTTGGTGAAAAAGTATCGATCAAATGAGTCATTAGTTATATCTATACAATTTTAATAATGCAATAACCTAGATTGCTCAGGGGTTGAGTGCCTACTGAGCGCGTCTCCAGGCGGCGGATAGGAGGGGGCCAGGAGTGCCATTAGGCGCACCTGGCCTGCCGGGGAATAACGGCGGCTGAGGGTTATAAATCACCCAACATGCCGCCCGAACACCCGGCCGCTGACCACCTCACGACACATACCGTAAACCGCCTGGCTCGCAATGACCCTCGACGAGGTAGCGGGCTGGGGGGCACGGGGGCCTTGGCTTAATCGCCTGGGCCAACTGGATGGGGACCACCATAAAAACCCCCCCAATCCCAAGGTTTCTGTCGGCGCCGAAGAGATGGATGGCTGAGGGTGTATTCAGCCGATAGCCGACAAAACTCGGGGCACCGGGCACACCCCGTTTTATCTCTGCCTTCTGGCCAAGTGGGGGCTCCTTGGCTGGTGACTTTTTATTTCCCCCATACTCGTGGGATCAAACATGGATTCAGATAAAAACAAACAAAAAGAAAATGGGGAATCCGAAAAGGGTCCCTTATCTAAAGAAATGCCCCCGTGTGAGGTGGAGGAGCAATCGGGCTCCTCAAGGGGACCGACCGCTACCCCTGCTAGCAGCGAAGGGGGCATGGGCTCGGGCTCGGCCACGGCTGGGCCCCCAGCCAGTGTAATGGGGTCCCGCTCTAAAAACAGAAGCGGGGCTCAGAAAAAGAAGGCGAAGAGGAAGAGGCTCCTGGCGGCTGGACTGACAGCGAGCTCGTCCTCGGCGCAGACTCAACCTGGCACGCCGTCAACGGAAGGCTCCGTAGGGGGCACTCCGGAAACGGCGGGCGGGGAGAGGAAAAGGAAGGTCGGCTCAGGGGCCAATCCGAAGGCACCCGGGCAAGACCGGCAGAAGGCGGGTACCAAAAGAGAGGAACCCGCGAAAGAAAGTACGACTGTGAGTGGCTCCACACAAGGGGCCCCGCAGTCATTCGCTCAGGCGGCCACAGCGGAGGGACCGAGGATCCTGGTGGGTCTTCGGGGGCAGGAAACAAACCAGTCTCCCGAGGACGTGCTGAGGTTCATCGGGACTCTAAATCGCTGGGTAAGCCTCAGCATTATGAGAGGAGATGTAGCTCCCCTGAGGATCCGCACGATTAGGGTGTAGCGGGGCCATATCCTGATCATTGCGAATGACGAGAAATCCAGGGGGTGGATCCGTAGGGAGCTGGTTAACGTCAGGCCCTGGGGAGTCGCCAACCTGGTTGAGGTGGACCCGCAAGGGTTGAGGCTTAGTCTGGATTCCTGGGCTGGGGGCGGACGTCTCTGATGAAGCGATAGTCCGCTGCCTTGAGGCCCAGAATGGTCCTCCGAAGAGCTCCCGTCTGGAGCCGCTGGCCCCTCCTCAGGTCTCGACCTCGGTGCAGCCAAAGTTACCGTTACCTGCACCGCCAAGCAGAACAGGAGAGACCCCTGGACGCAATGGTCCACCCCCATCACAATCCTGGAGCCCTTCTCCTCCGTCGTCCTCTTCCAGAGTCGGCAGTCCAGACTCTGGAGAGTCTGGAAGAGGACGACGGAGGAGAAGGGCTCCAGGATTGTAATGGGGGTGGACCATTGCGTCCAGGGGTCTCTCCTGTTCTGCTTGGCGGTGCAGGTAAAGGTAACTTTGGATGCACCGAGGTCGAGACCTGAGGAGGGGCCAGCGGCTCCAGACGGGAGCTCTCCGGAGGAGGGCCTCGAGGATGAGCTCGCCATGGACGTGGATGTGGGGGCCTCTGAGGAGGCTGCCGGTCCTTCCATGGTGGGATCACCGCTAGCCGCTCCTCAGTCAGAGGTTAACGTAGAGGTGGGGCCCCCTCCGGGAGGTGCCACAGACGAGGTGCTCCGTCAGTCTGACTCAGACTGAGGGGCAACCTTCAGTATGAATGAAGCGTGGGCGGGCGTTGGCCATGTCCATTTTACAGATAAATCTGCAGCATAGTAGGGCTGCTACGGCCCACCTATGCAGGAAGATAGTAGAGGAGGGTACAGCAGTTGTACTTATTCAGGAACCTTGGATTGTTAAATCCAGGGTAAGGGGGCTGTCCATGGCGGGATCTGTGTTGTGTACACCGGATCTGACTATGGGGGACCCCAGAGCAGGTATATTGACAGTGGGACTGGAGGCCTTTTTCCTAAGGGATAAGGTTACTAGGGACCTGGTCCCTATCCTAGTCAAGATTCCTACAAGCGTAGGTGTACAGAGGGTGGTACTAGCGTCAGCGTACTTCCCAGCCGAACAACCCTGCCCGCCGGAGGGAATCAGGAATCTGGTTACCTACTGCGAGGAAGTAAATACTCCACTCCTGATTGGATGTGATAGCAACGTGCATCACATAGTGTGGGGCAGTGCTG
The DNA here is from genome assembly GCA_016904865.1 of Pissodes strobi. Taxonomy (NCBI): domain Eukaryota; kingdom Metazoa; phylum Arthropoda; class Insecta; order Coleoptera; family Curculionidae; genus Pissodes; species Pissodes strobi. The sequence continues at coordinate 24,800 of MU185582.1, forward strand.
GATCCAATCGGAGGGGGGAAGAGTTGTTGGAATTCATTGCATCTGTAGGGCTGCAGGTGGCCAACAGAGGGAGTGAGCCCACTTTCTTCACTACGGGACGAAGCTCGGTCATAGACTTAACTCTGTGCACCAGGGATTTGTTCCCGGATATTACGAAATGGGGTATGTCTGTGGAAGACTCGATGTCGGACCACATATACATCAATATAGAACTGGGCCCTTCCTCAGCGAGAGCTGAGGAAGTTAGAAACCCCAAAGCAACCAACTGGGACCTCTATAGGGAGGAGCTAAGTTGGCGTCTAAGGGACATGCCGAGGTAGTACCGGGCCTCCGATGAGCTGGATGACGCCGCAAGGTGGATAGGATCATCGATGGCCGGGGCTTTCGCAAGCAGCTGCCCCGTGACTAAGCGGCACAGTAAAGGGAAAACTCCTTGGTGGAATTCCACTCTGGAGAACCTTCGGACACAGCTGAGGAGGCTCTTCAATAGGGCTAGACACAGCGGGGTGGATACTGACTGGGACCTATATAAAGAGGCCCGGGGACAGTACAAAAGAGAGCTGAGAGGATCGCGAAGGAGTGCCTGGAGGGCCTACTGTGGAGGGGTATCCCAAGCCCCGGCCGCTGCTAGGCTCTGCAAGGTGCTGTCAAGGGATCCACTCGTCAAATTGGGCAGTGTCCGTAAGCCAGGGGGAGGCTATACGTCGTCACCGGCGGATATTCTGCACCAGCTACCGACCACACACTTCCCAGGCTCAACAGCCATGGGCCGGGGAGGTGATGGCGAGGCCGGGTTCAGCATTAGAGCTGACTATGGCACTGCCAAAAAGATGGTCACCTACAATAGGCTAAGGTGGGCGATCGAGACCTTCGCCCCGTTTAAGGCGGCAGGTGAGGATGGGGTCTTTCCAGCGCTGTTGCAGCGTGACGGAGGACTTCTTAGCACGCCGCTAATGGACCTTTTCAGGGCTTCTATCGCACACGGGTACGTGCCGGAGCCCTGGAGGCACAGCAGAGTGGTGTTCATTTCCAAAGCGGGAAGGAACGACTATACCGATACGAAATCGTATCGACTTATTTATCTCACCAGCTTCTTGATGAAGACACTAGAGAGGCTGGTGGACCAATACCTTAGGGAGTGGGTGGCTCTAAGAGCACCTCTGAGTCCGGAACAGCACGCATATCGAACGGGCAGGTCGGTGGAGTCGGCTCTTAACCACCTGGTATCCAGGCTGGAGGAGGGGCTGGGAGGCGGACGGCTATCGGTGTGCGTGTTTGCGGATATTGAAGGAGCCTTCAATAACACAGCCGTGGGCTCGATCTGCCGATCGGTGGAGCGAACGGGGGTGGGTCTGGTCATAACGAGCTGGATCCGCTCCATGCTCACTGGGCGGAGGGTCGAGGCTAGGCTGGAAGATGAGGTGGTTAGGGTTGAGTCATCGCGGGGATGTCCTCAGGGGGGGGGGGTTCTGTCCCCCCCTCCTGTGGTGCCTAGTGGTGGACGAGATCCTACGTATCCTGAGAGTAGAGCATGGGGTCTATGCACAGGCCTATGCAGACGACGTCGTGATTATGGCACAAGGTACCGAGGTGGGAACATTGCAGAGGCTTCTGGAGGAAGCACTGACAAGGTTCTCACAGTGGTGTAGGGATAACGAACTCAGAGCGAATCCCAGCAAGGTAGAGATGGTCATCTTTACCAGAAAAAGGAAGTTGGAGGTCTCTCCCAATATCGCGTTGGAAGGGACCCCTCTTGTGGCGAAGAAATGCGTCAAGTATCTGGGTGTCTGGTTGGACTCCAAACTGACCTTTCAGGAACACATTCGGCTCAAGACCGCGGCGGCGCTCAGTGCCCTGTGGGCTTGCCGTAGGGCGCTGGGAGGGACCTGGGGACTTGGGCCGAAAACTATGCTATGGATATACAGGACGATGATCGCTCCGATGCTCATGCACGGATCGGTTGTTTGGTGGCCAGGATCCATGAAAATGGCGTCCAGACTAGTGCTGGACAAATTACAGCGACTTGCATGCCTCTGCATCACCGGGGCTATGAGGACGGCACCCACAAGGGCCCTGGAGTTGCTGGTGGGGTTGCCCCCGTTGACGGACCGGGTGAGGCACGAGGCAGCCAGGGCGGCCATGAGATTGGCTGACGTGGGGATGTGGAGGGACAATGGCTCCTGCTGGGGCCATTGTGGTCTATGGCGAGGCCTGTCTAGGGATCTAGCCATCCTGGGTATGCCAGGTGACGCGATGGTTCCTGAGATAGGCTTCCCCGAGGGGCTAAACTTCCTCTTCCCTACAAAGGAGGACTGGACGGAGGGAAGGATGGGAACCTGGGATGGGCTAGTCTGGTTCACAGACGGGTCCAGAATGGGAACACTGTCCAGAGCAGGTGCGTACTGTGAGGCTCTGGGGCGGGAATTATACGCCTCACTTGGCGAGCACACTACGGTTTTCCAAGCGGAAATTTTTGCGATCATGATGGGGGTCTGGGAGTCGTTAAGGCTCAATGTCGGTGGCAGGAGGATTTTCTTCTGCTCTGACAGCAAGGCCGCACTCATGGCGCTGAAGTCGGTCCGTATGCGCTCTCTGTTGGTAAGGGGGAGTGTAGAAGCTGGCTGATTGAACTTGCAAAGCGAAAAAAGGTTACGCTGGTCTGGGTACCGGGACACTCGGGTGTACCGGGAAATGAGACAACCGACGCCTTAGCCAGAGAAGGCTCCGCACGCGGATACTTGGGGCCTGACCCCTGTGTGGGGGTCGCCCAGTGTGTCCGCGAAGGAGCGTTGGAGACCTGGATGGAGAGTTTCATTAAAAAAAATGGATCATTTTACTACTATTTTTGTATTTATTTTTTTTCTCAACCCCCCTGTAGTTTTCGAGATAAGGTATAGGCTCCTCTTAAACGGGCCACCTTGTACAGATAAGACAAACGAACTGTCGGTATATTTATTTATTAATTTTTGTTTTTGATATTTCGTTTTCCCTCTATACCTAAAATTATTGAATTTGTAATGCAATGCAATATAATTGGTAAAGTTAGAAAGAAATTTGCTTATACCTACTTGTCATTACACCTTTTATTAATAATAAAAATATAATATGCGACTGTTTTGTTAATTATATGAAAGAACGCGTCTAAAACTTTTTTTGTATGTTTTTAGTAATACTTCCGATCGAGATTCCTTAGATGAAAATGTAGTTTGTGGTGAGGAATCTTCAGAATCTATCGAACATGTGCCACAAAACATCGAAGAACTTTTTCACGCTGAAAATTTAACCTCAGACTTATTCGGAAGGCAAAACATATATCACACCCTTCCGATGCCTGTGCCACAACCACGAAAATTAGAGACTACCGAGCTATGATTGTCATCTAGATTTAAGAGGAAAAACAAAATAAAACCAATCAATGAATTGAAGAAGTTATATAATCTAAGGGGTGAACGTAATTAATATCCAAATATTGAAGTATTAGTTTTACTTAACTTATAATGTGCATATTTTCTATGTGATTAACTTCATATCCCTCCCCCTCCATTAGATGTAAGAAATATTTTCTCCTAATAATATGTAAATGTACAAAACCTACTTAAGTTTCAATTTTAATAAACATAAACAACGCATTTTTTTATTAAATGGTTCGTTAGTATGTAATGGTTTATCATTCCAGAGCGTTTCCTAAATATCTACCATTCTATAATATAAAAGTGGCAGACATGATTCCCGATAATTAAATGTCGTCATTTCTGCCCGAATTTCATCAAGTTTTGAGGTCTCGGTTTGATGGAAAAATCTAGGCAACGTAAAATTGTTGTTTTCTGAAGAGTTTCACTTTACCACTTGGCAATCAAAATATGGTATTACGCTCTTTCTGCCCTTCTAATGGGCGCAAAACCTTCACTCCAGCTTAGAAGAAACTGGGAGTGAATAATCTCAAATCGATAGAAAAATTTTATTTTGAGAATTTTTAAATTAGAAATTGAATGAATTCACGTATGTCGATGCGTAGGCTAAAACAAGTTGTCGCCGAGCGTATAAATTAGGCCCTTGCTCAAATGTCAGAGGGAGAAATGCCCCAAAGTTGAAATATGGAACCCGTTCTAGCTTAAGCTTCGCGACAAAATAAAATAATAGATATGTTCTATATTGTTGTGGTGGATTCATGTTTTACCTTACAAATATTTGGGTCTTCTCCCCAATTAGAGCCGCTTGCTCTGACTCCAGAGTGTAAACAGCACAACTGCTAGTTAAGTGACCCTAACGAAACTGAAAAAATCAACGGAAACAGGGAAAATACTCAACGTTTCGAGAAACAAATCTGCCCCCGTTGTCAAGAATGAGAAATCTAAAAAATTAAAATGGTTAGTAAATACAAGAAAACAGTAAAAACTCTTGCAGATTGTCAAGCTTTGAACTGACTTTGACAAGATGACAATTATTATAATGACATATCATTTAATTACTGGTTACTGGCCTTTAGTGTGATATTGAGGTGTTATTTGGTAAATTAATTTGTTTTTGAAGTTTTATATATCTATAATTTGGTGTTATTCCCTTAGGAAGAATTTAATAATTTTTGTTAACAACGGGGGCAGATTTGTTCCTCGAAACGTTGAATATTTTCCTTGTTTCCGTTGATTTTTTCAGCTTTGTTAGAGTCAGCGGCTCTAATTGGAGAGAAAACCCAAATATTTGTAAGGTAAAAATAAAGGAATACCGTAAAGAAAAACCGATCATTAAAACAACAAAAATAAGTTAGAAAATTAGATCAGATATATACGCCGGCAATTTATCAGTATTAATAATGGAAAAATAATTACCCAAAAATTAATCAAAAATCAAAGTCGGTAATAAGCAAGTACCCAAATATTAACCGAAGAAAAAACTAAAGTCGGTGAGAAACAAATAATCAAATATTAATAAAAAATAACTAAAGTCAGTGATAAACAAATACTCGAATATTAATCATATATTATATCACGAGAACTATGAATTTAATCGATTAAACTACATTCAATATTTTGAGCATGATTTTTCTGGAAAATGTTGAATGCAAAATAATTGAATAAAAACGCGAGACAGCGAAGCGGTCGAGGTTTTTTATTTATAAATTATTTGGCATGATACTATTTGCCAAAAAGAAAAATCATGCGCAAAATATTGAACGTAGTTTAATCGATTAAATTCATAGTTTGAGTGGTCCTGAAGTAGTTAAATTAAATCCATAACGTAACTTTATATTTTTCAACAAATTTTGCCTGAATCGCCGATTTATTTTGATCAAAGCCCCAAAAACACATTCAGAACGTTGAAAACGACGCTTCGCATATTTGCGTTTTTGTCACCTTGGTTACATACCCTAATCCGAGAATAACAACTGGAGAAGCGACAAAAGCCGTCGGCACCTTTGAAGTTGAAGTACTTGAAGTATGGACCCCCTTCAAGGAGGGAGCCGTTTGGCGCTGCTACGAGGCAATTTGCCAGTGCACCCTTCGCCCGGCGCTTAGGGAGAGGTAGAGCTACCCTTCTACATCCGTTACACGTTATTCCAGTTTAAAGGGCTTTGTATTCGGGGGCGATCGCAACGTTGTCGGGCTCTGGACCCTGTTACAACCACCGACTTTTCACACGGCACAAATAGAAACCCCTCACTGGGTATTTCCTTTGGCTAAAGACAAACACTTATACGATGAAGTGACACAGACGACGCTGGCTATGACGTCCGCTTCTTTCTCGGGGGGACAAATCGGTCCCTGAACGATTGCCACGCGTTACCCCAAAATGGCCGACGAAAGAGCCGCTACTCAACAGCGATGTTATCCCGACCGAAAACTAAACGGAAGTGTGACCTTTGAAGTTGGAGAGCCAAGTTTAATTTGTCATATGTGACCGATGACCGGTTTAATACACTGAGAGAAATGTAATGAAGGGAAAAGAAATGCTATACACCGATAAAACTAGTAACTAATTACATGTTTATTATTTACTTTATTAGAAATGTATTATAAATCGTAGTTATCTCTTAGGATATAACGGCTTAACTCAGAGTTTACTAATTTGTCGCGTTCTAACCTTTTTGCAGTGAATACTTCTTTGGTTTCATGAGAGTGATTTTTCAAGGTCTCATCACGACATGGTTTATGTTTTGATCTCGCGTTACGAAATTTTCGTATCCTTGATGATTAAAATAAATTAAGACTATACTCGACGCGCCGAACAGATTCACCAATCGCGGAAACAATTCGTCTTATCTTATGATTGAATCGACCCAATGTTTTGTTTTTCATTTCGATTTTTCTTATCCATAATACAAAAAATAAAAATAGAGTGTGTTAATCAAAGTTCCTATGTTTGGAATCAATGGAATCATAAAATAAGAAGCATTATTGGATCCGTGTTTTCCGTGTTTGGTGAATCTGTTCGGCGCGTCGAGTATAAGTGAAACTAACCCATAGCTGATTCGACGACTCACCCAAATTAACCAAATCTATTAAAATTGATTATAACGTATCGGAAAAGCTTCAAATAACTAAAATAAGTTGAGAATGTATGAAACTAACCGAAAGTTGATTGGACTACTAACCCAAACTAAACAAATCTATCAAAATTGAATATAATGTATCGAAACCGGTTCAAATGACTAAAATAGGTTGAGACTAAGTGAAACTAACCGAAAGGTGATTGGACGACTACCCCAAAGTAACCAAATCTATTAAAATTGATTAAAACGTATCGGAACCTCTTCAATTGACTAAAATAAGTTGAGAATAAGTGAAACTAACCCAAATTTGAATCGACGACTGACCCAAACTTACCAAATCTATCAAAATTGATTATAACGTATCGGAACCGGTTCAAATGACTAAAATAAGTTGAGACTAAGTGAAACTAACCGAAAGTTTGTTGGGCGACTAACCCAAACTAACCAAATCTAATCTTTGAAGATAAACACAGTTCACAATAGTATATTACATAACGAGAATAAAGTAGCTTATTGCAAACAGATTGCTGCACGAGCGAGCGCAGCGAGCGTGAGCTGTAATCAAACGAGTTTGTAATAAGCAAATTTTGATTCAAGTAGTCTACTATACTTATTCTAAGACTATTTTTAAAATGCCAGTAATATTAATAATTATTACCGATTTGAACATCAACTCTTACATGATGTTGCTGTCACCGAACACCAAACAATACTAACAATAAAAATTGCCAAAAAATCAAAGCACAGGTAACGCGATGCCGAGAAGTCTCGCGATTTGAGCGGTTTAAAACCTAATTTGATTGGCACGCTATGTATTATAAAGTACGACTCTGCGTTAGTATTCTTTACGCATAATTGTGTGTAAGAATTTTTTAAATTATTAAGTAAGCTGTGCGTAAGAAAGTGTCTGCTATAATAATAGAAAAAAATATTTTACAAAAAAATTATGTGCCTCACCTTTATAAGCACACAACTGAAGTGCAAGTTCTGAGAGATATTGGGAATTGAGCTTTTATCTTCTTTTAAGTATTTTTTCTCAACTTTTGGCCCCGGTTTCGACCTTTTCTATTTTTTTTGTTTTTTCCAACTTTTTCGCCGAAAACCCGTTTTTATTTTTTTTTCATATTAGTTTTTTTTTTAATTAGTTTTATAATAATAATAATAATAATAATAAGCCTTTATTTCCAACAGGTTAAATACCCAATTACAGGAAATTCAAAGTATATATAAGAAGAAGTTATATAAAGAAAAAGAAGTTATAGTATATCTTAAGCAAATTACAAAATTACAAAACCACAATAGAAGACTACAAACAAAATATACAATAGAAAACAATGAAGAAAGATCAACTTAGCGATGTACAACATTCAATCTCCGGCATCGACCATGCGCATGTGATTTAAAATAAAAGTTAAATTATCGTTGTGAATGTCACACGTGTCACCAATGGAATTAAAGTTCTTACACATAAAGTAAATTGGACTATGATATAGTATGTTGGATCGGGCGATGTCCAAGTTGAAGGCAAGTCGCTGTCTGGATTCAGGGCGTGGTACAAGAAAGGAATTTCTTTGTAAAAGAGAAGGACAATCGATAATGTTGTTCAGTAACTTAAATAGAAATTTTACGGATTGCATCTTTCTCCTTTTCGCAAGAGGCAGTTCGCCATACTTCGTGAGCAGTGTATAATGGTCGAAGCCCCTTGCAGGATAGACACCATCATCCTTTAGCGCCTGGCACTTAAGGAATCGCTGCTGAACTGATTCCAGTAGTTGAGTGTGGCAGTCGTAGATCGGGAACCAGACAAGAGAACCATAGTCCAGCCTGGACCTGACAAAGGCGTAATAAAGAATTTTGGCAGTTGCGGTCCTTATAAACAGTTTGCAGTTTCGAAGCACAAAACCCAGCATCCGTGATGCTTTTGAGACAGCGTCATCAATGTGAGGAATAAAGGAAAATTTCTCATCAAAGGTGACTCCGAGATCTTTAAAGCTACTAGTCCTGGCAAGAGTTGTCCCATTAGCTAAGTAATTGACGATATGTGGATTATTAATGCGAAAGTAGCTGGTAACATTACACTTAGCGACATTTAGATTAAGTCTGTTCAGACTGCACCAATGGCTTACAATATCGATATTCGACTGCAACAGAGCGCAATCGGCAGCGGAATTTATACAGGAAAATAGCTTTAGGTCATCTGCATATGCTAACCTTTGGCAGGTGAGCATAGTGATAAGATCGTTAATGTAAATGTTAAATAGAAGGGGACCCAGATTAGAACCTTGAGGAACTTCCGAGGTGGAGGTAAAGCAAGCAGATTTAAAGCCCTCAACCGACACATACTGGGAACGGTGAGTCAGGTAGGAGCCGAAAAGCTTTACTAAGCGATCGGAGAAACCAAACTGACGCTCAAGTTTATTTAATAAGATGAAATGATCAATCTGGTCAAATGCCTTCTGAAACCTTTATACAAACCACTTCAACCTGACCTCTATCATTAAGGAGTTCGCACACAAATTGAGAAAACGATGCCAGGTTTGTAGTGCATGATCTACCGGCAACAAAGCCGTGCTGCTCATCGGAAAGCATTGGTTTAACCTTTGGAAAAATCAATTTGTAAAGCGCCAGTTCAAATAACTTTGAGAAGTTACATAGGATAAATATAGGGCGGTAATTTTCTACCACGCCAGCGTCGCCCTTCTTAAAGATGGGACATACTTTTGCTTGCTTCCAGATATCGGGAAAAACGCCGGTGTTTAGGATAAGAATAAAAATATGAAGCAGAGGGTCCAATAAGGCAATAGAGCAATCTTTAACTAGAAAGCTAGGAATCAGATCAGGGCCGGAGGTAATTTTATTCTTAAGACACTTGCTTGCTGCCAAGATATCGCTGGCCGTGAACGCTGCTACATCAATATAAGTTGAGGAAGCTTCAGACACAAAAGGATGCTCACTATGGGCTGAGTTTGTATAAACGCTTTTGAAATATTCACCAAAAGCTGAGACAATGCTGTAAGGGGTGTCATAAGATCTGTTGGAGAATTTCATTGACCGAGGAATTTGGGACTGGTTTTGTTTGCTTTGAATAAAGGACCAAAAATTACTAGGATCTGACGTTATTTTGTTTTCCAGACCCAGGACGTAGCCTCTGTAGGCTCTTGCAGTCTGCGCTTTAATGTCTTTGCGCAAGGACCTGAAACGCTCTAAGTAGTTATTAGACTTGACGGTTTTAAAGTCACGTAGTGCTTTTTCCTTTTTATAGATATTACGTATAATGTCAGCTGAGAACCATGAAGGAAAGCGTCTTTTACGTTTTACTTTTAGAGGTACTGCCTCGCGAAATATATTGTTTAATATGTCATAAAACACATTGCATGCAGAGTTGACGTCCTGCTGAACTGTAATAGGTGACCAATCAGCGTTAAGTAATAGACGATACAAGAGCGGAAAGTTTGCCTTCCTGAAGTTGTATTCCCTTGTGTCGTCCTTGTTAACTGGTAAGTTATTGTGAGAGGATAGGCTTGCGTGAAATTTAAAGGACAATGAAGGATGATGGTTATCTTCCGGAACAAGAGGTGCACCGCTGTTCAATACAGCGACATCAAAGTTTGCAAAGATCAGATCCAAACAGCGAGAGTTGCCATTAACGACATTGTTGAACTGCTTACAGTTAAGAAACTCAAAAAAGTTAGTTAAAAGTTTATGTTTGCCATTGGGACACGCGGGGTTTTCATTGATAGTTGGTACGTTAAAATCACCTAAAATAATTACATGTTTACTGTAAATTGCATCAACTGTTGAAAGAACCTCGAAAAAGTATTTCAATTGCGCAGAATCGATGGTGGGAGGAATATACAGTACAAAAGTATACAGGAAGAAATGGTTAAATTGAATTTTACACCCCACCAAGTCAATCTCCGGCACCTCATTGTGGACCACTGAAAGGTTGATAGTCTCTGAGCGAAAATGGTTAAGCACTCCCAACAAAACTCCACCGCCCCTAGATGCAGCTACGAGATCAGTTCTTCTGTCCGAGCGGTACATTACATATGAACTAGGAAAGATTTCGCTATCAAATATATCATTTTGAAGCCAAGATTCAGTGACGAATATAATATCATAGCCGGAAGTGGACGCAGCACTGAAAATGCTATGTGTCTTGGTACGTAGGCCGCGGACATTCTGGTAGTAACTTGTAATTACGCTATCTAAGGAGAGTGAGGAGGCTGCGCCCGCGTCTGGTTTTTTGTTGCTATTGAGGGACTACCATTAATGTATTTAATGAAAAGATTATGCTCACCATTGTTCCTGCGTGTCCTTAACTCTTCCTTGACTTCATTAAGTTGGTTCAACTGAGTCGGAGTTAGGTCAGACTCGATGTATACCTTCCTTCCTGAGAACTTGCTCCTGTTCTTCAACAGAAACTCCACATCCCGACAGTCATCCAAAATGATCCGGACTGGCCTGCAGCCATTACGGTTGGGCCTTCCAACTCTAGATGCCTTTCTCACAGGGATGTTACGATTCAACACTTCATTTAGCAAGGTAGAGATCTCCGCTAAATTTGACGGGTCCTCGGACGGTTCAGGCTTTAGGTTAAAAATCATAACATTCGAATTACGCTTTTGCCTTTCAAA
>MU185582.1:47239-75473 GCA_016904865.1 Pissodes strobi
TAAAAGAATGGAAAATTATCGAGCAAAGCTCAAGGAAACAAGTCTACAGTCCTTCATTTCGAAGGTGACTGCGGTGATCCTTTAGTTTTAAAGGAAACACACCAACGACGAGATCCATAAAAGAGTAAAATTCAAAAAGTATGCTTAGTGTAGAGGAATGTTGTTTCGCTTCCTCGGTGGATTATGAAAAGAATCCACCCATAGCTCGTCAGGGTACCGACAACCTAACTATACACCAGCATGTGAATTATCGCCAAATGGCATGAAAACTAAAAGAATGGAAAATTATCGAGCAAAGCTCAAGGAAACAAGTCTACAGTCCTTCATTTCGAAGGTGACTGCGGTGGTTCTTTAGTTTTAAAGGAAACACACCAACGACGAGATCCATAAAAGAGTAAAATTCAACAAGTATGCTTAGTATTAGAGACATCAATGCGCTCACAATATTTTACCTCGCGGCGGTACCCCTCGGACATTCATGCCCCACGTTGCCAATATTTCGCAATACTCGAATACGCCACGCGTCGGTAGACGCGGCGCATAGAGCTGCCGCGTTGGTTTTTGTTTTTCTTCCAACGCGAATTGGCAACAGCGAATATGCCGCAGGCGCATTTCAAGCGACCTTCTGTCGATGGGACCAGGCCACAGTTTATACCGTATTCGGTGACGGTATAAACTGTGGCCAGGCTTCACAGAGTCTGGCCCCATTTCGGGGGCCAAATTGATATTTAACGTGTGGTGGTTTTCTTATCGTAGTAGTATTTTCTTTGATATAACTAAATGTAAAATATTTAGAATTATGTGCTTACAAGCGTTCGGCTTTTTGAAAAGATAGGAAAAATGGTTTGTGTTTCGTAGAATTTTTAAGCTCTCTGGAAAGATAAACAAATTTCTCAAGTTTTCTTTTTATTTGTTGAAAATTTGAAATATTGAAGTATTTATAACACTTTGAACTTAGTTGAAATTCGTAATTTTTTGACTTTTTTAACTTCATGCACTGGGGTTATAGGCCATTATAAACCAAAAACGAGAAAAAGAGGTTTTTGAATGCACTTATGTTTATCGAAACAATACATGAATATTTTTATCGAAACACTACACGAATATTTTTATTATATATCTACACATCATGAACTCAGTAAAAATTCAAAATCACAGTCGAATTCGGTAAAATTTTCGAGATTTTATAACAATCACTACGAACCCAAATAAAAAATGCTATTTTTATGGGAAACCGTCATATTCGATGACGTGATAACAGACATAAAAATTGCATTTTTAGCAGGCTCACCCAAGTTCAAGATAATTACAATCACCAATACATCTAAACTAAAATTATTTGTAGTCCAATTTTAACATTTTATATGTCCAGCAATGAATAGCCAATGGAGTTTTATTCTCATGGGAGCTTCGATCTTTGCGACCAGACTTTTTGGTATGAAATATTCAAAAAAGATCTTGCATCAATAATTAAATAGAGCATTTCACAACTAACTTGCAAAATTCAAAAACTTGAATGTTCTCCCAAATTGGCAGACAAAGCAGGTATGCCTTTCCATATGGTTTTTGAAAATTTTAGCCCCACAGCTCGATACTATGTTCGTTTAAAGCTTTCAAAACTGCTTTTGTTTTCCTCCAATACTTAGGTAATTTTTATGCAAGATAATTTTTTTAAAATTTCGTTGACAAATTTCTTGTTTTTTTTTGTTTATACAAAGATTTTCAAAATCCTGCTATTGCAAATAAAATTTGATGTATTTTGTTTTGTTCAGGGCCAGGCAGGCTTTTGTTCTTTTCGTAAAAATTGTGTATTTCTATTTTTGAGACTGTGTGCCTGGCCATCGGAAATATAGAGGTAGTTGCCAGAAGCCGTGTATAATTGACACATGATCTTTTTTCTAAATATTTCATTAAAAAAAATCTGTTCGTGAAGATTCAGACTTCATTACAAAAACCGCATTCAGTTTTGTTAGCTAGCTGTGGAAATATTTCCAGGGTTCAAAAAATTAATAGATAAATTATTCTTCTGCACAAGAAGCTACAGCTCCACAACGACACAGGTGTTGAGGGTGCTGCGCAGGAACTTCAGCTAGTGCTCACTCAGGCGGGATTACCCAGACGACGCATGAAATGAACACCGTCCATGAATGAATCAATAATGCGTATCTATTTTAGGGGAACACAGTTAAGACGAGAGACCATCGGCTAGCGACAAGGACTGCATACTGAATTCTGCAGAGATTATCCAGAGCTGCATTTAATACAGCAGAGAGTGGCAGGTCAATCTCGTGTTATCATCAGAAATAATCTCATCCGAGCTGCGAGACTTAACATCATCAAACAAGAAGTAGAACGCGAACTGCTAAACCTGCACAACAACAACGAAGATAATGAGGATCATGATGATGATGAGAATGAGAATCACAATAATAACGAGAATGGTGACCAGGACGGAGACGCTGGGCATGTGGGTGGGACTACTGGAGTATCGGAGCAATAGCTGAACGGTGGGGCACATGCTTTAAATAGAGATAATATGGACACCAAAGGATTATTCCAAACACTTCTCTCAGAGATGAGAAAGCTAATTGCGGATTACAATGGCACCGACCCATTAAGTAGATCGCCATTGCCTAGGGTTAACCCCTCATACAAACTAGAAATCGCCCTTACTATTATGAACAACCGAATTCTGCCAAACTATATCAACCAGGCGAACACGTTGGCCCACTTCCCTATGTTAATCTACTGCGCTGGAAGAGCCATTGCCCGAATCCTGGGAACCAAAGTACGAACAAAGGGAACGGCGCAAACAGTGGACGAGCCACAAACACTTCATTGGGAAAGAAGATTGAATGCTAGAATTGATGACATATGAAGAGATATAGGAAGGCTAAAAGAATACATCAATGGAGTAAGGTTCTATAGGCTGGAAGCATGCGTTCGACCAATCATGACTCGATATCGAATCCATGCTCGTGATGATTCAGAAAATCAAACACACCAGCAATGTCGACATTTTAAAACAAAAATTATCTGTATTTTCAGAGCGTTTAAAGAGGTACAAATCGAGTAATAAAAGAAGACGAGATAATGTCTTATTCCAACGATCGTTAAATACGACGGCTAGAGAATCGAACAAATTCCCCAGCAGTGACAATGTTGAACAATTTTGGAGAGAACAGTTGGGAGCACCGACCCAGTTGAACGTTGAAGCAGGCTGGATTGCGGAGGAGCGCCGGACCTCCCAGGAATACGACCAAATGCCTGACAGCAGAAGTTACAAACGTCATCAACTGGAAGGCATCTGGCCCAGATGGTATACAGATCTACTGGCTCAAGAAACTCCAAGGTTCCTTTCTGAACAACTTTTCCTAACAACATTCTGTCGTATCTCCAACAGAAAAAACCCCTAGTTGGAAAAATAATCTTTTTGTACATTTACAAGACATGGATCTGGATTTTTCGAAACTAAAATTATGACAAATCAGTTTCTATCCAAGCAGGGCTAAACCCCAGAAGATTAAATTTCAACTCAAACATTTTCAGGCATTTTCACCTATTAATGAGTCGATCCGGGGACACACTGTATATGAGGCGCAAAAAAGATGTGATTTTTTTAAGTAAAAAATAATCGGAAATAAAATATTTGAAAAAGCGAATTTAAAATCCATCATAATGCAAGCAAAAAACCCTACAACTTGTTTCGAATGAGGTACAGTTTTTGAATAAACTGGTGTCAAAAATTGGTACCTAATTTACAAATTTTTTTCAATGTCTGCCATCAGTTCATTAAACAACTGTCCTTCGTACGTAAAAACTTGATAAACCTTTTTTGTTTCATTTTGATCCATATAAAAAAATTTATTTTAGAATTTTTTCTAAGAAAACTAATTTTTTCTGGGAAACCAAAAATAAAAAGTTTCCCATATTACACGAACTTTTTGGAGGGCACTGTATAAGCTCACCTAATAACAAAGAGAAACACAAATTACTAGTAAATTTTTTTCCAACCTGCATTTTCCAGTGAAAATACTATTTAAAAAAAAATAATATAGATTGCGATTATTTTCTTTGCAATTAATTAATGGGTTTGACTTATCACCTAAAAATATCGAGATAATTAAATTATTATTGATTTTATTTAAATCCCATCTTTCTGAAAAGAGAAAATATTTTTTTTTTCTTGGTAAGCATTGAATTTTTTTCGCCATGGTATTGACATAAGAAAATGTGGATTTGAAGAAAATGTTTGATTTTTTTTTTAAAGTAAGGTCCCTATGAGGAACCCAAATATTCATGGATTTTGGCCTCTATGTAGAAATTTTGACAAATACATACCAATTTGCCTTATTCTGTAATTTTTTACTTACTTCGGTAAGTCATAACTCTAAATGTATTTAACGTACATTTCCATTTCCCAAGATTAAAAAGAAGAAATACTAAAACACCCGTTTTCGCGTTTTTTTAATACAAAGTTTCTTTTCACGGAAAAAAATAGCAAAAAATACGATATTATTTTCCTTGTTTTTGTGGTATTTTTTTAACATAAACAAAGGCATTAAAAATATGCAACAGTAAAAATATTTACCTTTCATATATTCTCTACACCAGTATATAAAAAAAATTGTGGATAAGTTGCTTTTCCCTTACTTTGGCAAACATAACCTTCAAAAACACGTTTTTTGGGTTTTTTCGAGAGGAACTTTAGTTTCCGTTGAAAAAAATGTCAAAAATGAATATGTTTTTATTTTTTTGATTTTATTTTCTTATCCAGCTTTCCTGGCACGCTCCAGGAAAAATCTGATGTCACTTCGGAAATCCCCAACCCCGAAAACGCCCATATCATAAATGAAGATATTCCCCTTTTTTTCGTTTTACTTTTCTTACCCAGGAAAAATTTGAGGTCATATTTGAAGTCCCCGTACCCGAAAACCCCCTTATACCGAATTTCAACTCTCCACGGCATATCATTTAAAACTTACAATTTTTAAAGGAGGATAGAAATAATTATAAATTTGCTTTTTGGGATCATGGCAACCCCTACCATCCACCTACCGAATATAAACACGATCGGATAAAAAGTATATTATTCCCCCAAGAAGGAAAATAGGCCTCCATTTAAAAATAAAAATACCGAAGCAAATCTTTTCATATTATAGAAAACGAATTATTAACCGCAGGCTTCCCCAATTTAGAGCCACAGGGGTAAACAGGGTCAAAATGTTTTTAAAAAATTAATGTCACTTTTGAAATCAAAAACCCATATATAGCAAGTCTCAAAAAAAAATTGTCCAATTTTGCCCGGCTCAAGTTCTCTGTTGATGATTTATCCAAATTTATAACGATAAACAAGGGGAATATTTAAAACAATTATCAGCTCGTATATATTTTCAATCAGACATTCTGCCCATTCCAACAAGGTTTCTATACTTTATAACTCGGCGGTCGAACAACATTCAATATTCAAAATAATAATAATGGTAAATATGTCCCTAAATACGTCCACCGTGAAATCGGAGTAGTGGGAGCGCGCTAGTCTCCTCCTCACGCCGTAACCGCCGTGTACCCAACCCTGGAGCGCTACCCGAGCAGTCTACAGTGAATGGACTCTTAACCTTATTTCAGATTTAATCAACCAGTAGCTGCCGTACGAAAAATCCATCCATCCATCCAAAAGAATAATAATAACCTGTTCTTATTTAAATTGGTTTTCAATGTGTAAAATATTACTAGAATATGATAAAAAATAGTACAAAGTGAGAGGATTTTAATTTGGATCATCACCTTGGGAATATGAACAAACTAGGAATAGCAAATATCGTATATTTATCTTTGTCGCGTCCTACATGCCAGGGAAATAATAAACCAATTTTTGTTTGAAAATTCTCACCATTACTAATATACAGGGTGGCTCGTGGTACCTTATCTCGAAAACTACGGGGGTTGCAAAAAAAAATAAATACAAAAGTTGATCCTAGTAAAATAATCTTTATTTTGTTTGTATTTTTTTTAATAGTCACTTTTTTATATACATGGTGGTCAAACAAAATTACATTTTTTACAAGAAACACCCTACATTTTATTGCATTTTTAGATTCTACTTAAAATTCTAAGAAGATTTGATCTAAGATGTTATAACTGTTAGAGTTAGTAGTTTCACAACTATAAACAGTTGAAAATCGGTACTTTGGCTACTTTTCACCTTGGCAGTAAGAAGACCATTAAAGATGGAGTAAAATGAATTTCACATTCCCATCTTAGCTTTTCAAGTTACCTGATGGTGTTAACTGATGATCCCTATCGAGGTACCTACCAGATTTGGTACCTATTGTACCACCTGGCAGTTAGTACCGTCAGATAGCTCTTGAAAAGTTAAGATAAGAAGTGAAATTCATTTTACCCCATCTCTAATGATCTTCTTGCTACCAAGTAAACTAAACTTGCATTTTTTAAATGGGCCACCCTTCATATTTTTAGATATGAATTAACCCAAACTAAATTTTTCATATTAAGCCATTTTTAAAGAAATATCAATTTCTGTTAGTATATAAGACATGATGACTATTAAAAAAAAACAAGAAAACTGACAGCGATATGCTGGTTCACACAACCCTTAATCTAATTGAATTATTTCTCTCAAAACTAGAACCAAACAACCCAGTTGTGTGACTGAAAACTAAACTTTGCTGTTAGCCCCGCAGTACCAGCGTAAACACATAGAGACTGCTTACTATCTGTACATGTACAATAACAATTATAAGTGGTAATCAGGTTTTAAACCGAGGATTTTTATTTTAATGTTTATTTTCCTTCATTTCTGCTCGTTTATTCAAAATAGGTATGACTAATAGTTCGATTACATCAGTCGGACCATGTTGTAATAAATATATGTGTATATGCCTCAAATATTACGAATGACACCTTGTATATTTGGTTAATATAATCGGCATTCTGCTTAAACACTCTTGCCTAACTATATTTCATAAATAGCTGAATATTATAATCATAGACTAAATATAGGAGGATATTGTGCTTTTATTTTGGTTTATGACGTGTCTTCGCTACGCTTACTTAAATTTAACGGTACGTTAGAATTTTTCCATTCGAAGATACAATAATTATAAAATATAGGTCCAAATTTACATTTCAAATCTTAAAAACTTGGTGAATTGATTCAAAATTTCAAATGATATCCACTTTAATATTATTGTTCGGTGCCGTTCCTTCCATTTAATGGTGCCAAGAAATAATTAATCTTACCGCTATTTTAAATAGCGCGTAATACAGTTTTAGTAAATAATTTGTAATAATATTATAATTTTAAATCCATTAACACATAAGAAGAAATGGAAGAACTCGCCAAAATAAGAAAACTGTAGATGAATCTGACTCTGAAGTGAGATTTTAGGAAGTTAGAGCGCTTAGAAAGGTTCATGGAAAGTGAGTGTAATAAAACGGACAAGAAAAAAGCATTTTAAATAACATGTTGTATCGTCTAATTTCTAGTCTTAGGAAAAAATTGATATTTGACTATGAACAGATTATTTAGATGAGTGCGTTTGTAGGTAAAAATCAGACAAAATAAAACGAATAGGTAATAAATTTAACATTCGTACAATTTTTAAAACAGAAAACACCCTTAGATCTAAACTAACAAAAACAAAACCACTTAATGAAAATGAAACTACTAAAAATGTCATCTATAAAATACCATGTGAATGTAATAAATTTTATATAGGTGAGACCTGTAGACCATTATCAAAACGTATAAAAGAACACCAAACTTATATTAGAAATGGACAATTCCACAAATCACATATTTGTCAACATGCATTTGATAACAATCACAGAATACAATGGAACGCTTCTAGTATTTTGGCAAAGGAGCCTTTTTCTAAAAAACGTAAAATTAAAGAAAGTGCTTTAATTTTATTAAATAAAGATAAATGTGTTGCTTCAACTTCTGTAAGTTTCAATAGTACATGGTTACCTTTGCTAAAAACTGAAGTTGATAAGGGACACTTAAAAATTAACTAATCCTTTCAACAAAAATCATTAAATTCTTCCAAAGCGAATAACACCAAATTATATATATATAAATATATATAATTCGCTTTAGTTTGATAGAAAAAAATTATTATCAAACTAAATACCAGTTACCCAGTAATTAAATATGGCATTATAATTGTCATCTTGTCAAAGTCAGTTTAAAGCCTGACAATCTGCAAGAGCTTTTTACTGTTTTATTGTATTTGCTAACCATTTTCATTTTTAGTTTTTTGCTTTTCTTGAAAACGGTGTCCGAATAGACACCGAATCGACGAAACTAGGTACAAATTTCATTAGGGTCACTAAACTTGCACTTGTGCAGTTTACATCCTTGAGCCGGGGCCGAAGTGGCTCTATAACAATCCAAACAAAATTTCAATCATTTGTGGAGCAAAAGGCAATCAATTCCAGGGTAAGAATGAATCCTCCACAACAATATAGAACATATTTACATTAAAAAGTTACTGACCAAAGCCGCATCATTATGCAAAGCACTACACTCAAAGCATGATCGGCAAGTAACAATTAATACTGAATCACAATAGCTGTCCTGGTGTGTTATAAATAATAATATGGGTACTTGTTGATAAAGTCAACTAATGTCAACAATTATATAAGTACCGCCAAGGCCTCAATCATTTAATGAACAATAAGCCTTCTAACATCTAATAATGTGGAGTTTTTCGGGAATCCTCAATACATAATACCATGTTAAACAATTTATTATACATTTGAAAAAAGAAAGAACGAATGGTTTACATCTCACACGCTACAAACACTACAAATAATACAAAGCCTCGATACCAAGATTTATGAGCGGAAAATCCCACTCGAAAGAGGCTCAAGATGTAACTAAGAAGCCTCGGACTGTCAACAACTTGAACAGATTTATCAGATTTAAGTTGACAGATACCGATTGATTTAGGCGGGGAGAGCTTGTAAAATTCAAGCAATCTTGTTTTTTGAGTATTCAGAACAATCTCGAGCGCAGCAGGTAGATGCAGTACCTGGCAGTATGACTGACCAGTATACCGAAAAGCAATGCCAGGCGAAACTCACCTATTGAAGCTGATTACGTAAAGCAGAAAAATAATATAATACAGTATGGATCCCTGATACAAGCACTATTGATTCAAGTGACACTGACAGTTTGTTATCTAACTGATAAATATGACTGTTGATAGAATGATAGCACTAATGATGATAACGGTAACATTATTTATTATAAGGATAGTATTACTAGTATGCTCCTCTACTAAATATGTAAGCAAAGAAATAAAATTTTGGATCTGCTTTCATAACACCCTAGTACAACAAATCAAAAGAAAAATATGTTTTATGAGGTTCCAAGAACCAATGGGCTTTAGAGTTAAAATCAAACACTCTGTATTTGGACTAATAATATAACTAGAAGAACAATAATTTGTAAAATATACTAATATTAGTTAAAATAGTTAATAAACATAATTCTATGAACATCCTGTATTACTTAAAATGCTTCCCAACCGTCCGTGATATCTACCTTATAACCTTGAAATCTGATACTCTTAACATAAACCAATAATATGATCCAAAGATTGGGAGAGACCTAAAACAAGAACTAAGGCAGTGCAGTCAGGCCAGTGAGTGCTAGCACTTTAGCCGATTAAGACCCATGTATATAGAGTGGTCATAGTTTACCTATGTGTGGTTGTTTTGTGTGAAATCATGTCGACAAGTGAATAATAGTTTATATTGTTATTAAAGTCCATGGCAGGAGTTTTGATGGTGTACCAGAGTTTTTTGCCGTGGGCAAGGTATTACCAGATTGTGGTCGATTGTGTAGCAATGACCGGAATGCCCTCTGTTTTGTGCGCGATGCCTTCGAGTTGGTCTTGTGAGTGTGAGGGCGCCTCACTTGTCTTCTCGAATTGACACACTTGGGTTCTAAGATCTCGGTATGTGTTATCTTAGTTTCCGGGTGCTGAGATGCTTACTGTTTAGCGGCAGTGGAGCGTCTGGGGTAGCCTAAACTATTTCAGGTGACACTAGCTAGTCGTCGAAGAAAGAAGGTATATGTCTGAGATTATATAATAATATTGTATTGTGTATATTGATGGATATTTGCATGAAGGAAGGGGACAGAGGTTCCCCGGTGAGTACACCTTATTTTTATCATCGTCAGTCAATACATTAATTGGTTAATATTTTTGTTTCATGGTCACCTCAATCTCTGGCTATATACCGAGTGGAGCTCGCTGAATGAATTGCATTGTCAATACTCACGTAAGTGTGATCTTATAAAACACTAATTTTACAAATTAATAAACTGTTTTGGCGAAAAGGTTGTTTTTTCCAAAACTTTGACTAACATTGTTATTGTAATGGTAGATGTGGTCCACCCGCATGCATATCCATATCGAACGTACAAGATCGAATCTTGTCATAAGGCGACTATAATATAAATGTTAGCTAAAACACCCCCCTTACGTTTTATCTTCAATTATTTAAACACTTCATGCATGGCCTTTCGCTCGCTTCGCTCGCTACGGGGGCTCAACAAACAGAAACTAACCAAGTGCTAACCAAAACTAACTCAAAATATGAAAAGCCTGCACATTTACATTACAGTCGCGCTATAAAACTTGCGATGTCGTACGTCCGATACGAATAAGTCACCCGCATCGCCCGGTAAATACCTCCACATTCGTTTCGGTGGCGTGAAATGACCTCTGGTTCATGTTTCGTCACTATGTCTCTGTAATCCGGTTCACAGGGCGGAAAACAAGAAATATTGCATGATGGCGCCTCCCAGATCAAAATACTCTAGAGGTAAAGGGGCTAGCTTGGGGGGGGGGGGGGGGGTACCATCAGGCGTGACCGTCTCCAAGATAACAAGATAAAAAAAAATAGACTGCGATTGGACTTCTACAACATAAGAGGCATCAACAGAAATATTAGCTCGATCCACCAGCACCTAACATCAAATAAGCCTCATGTTTTAGTTCTATCAAATTAAGCACAGATCGAGCAACCAAATTGATTTGTTGTTTGTATAGACCACCTAGCGAATACTAATATAAACGGCTATTCTGAAATCTTCACAATCAAATTAATTTCCTGCAGATCAACTATCCAACGGCAGAAATTGACATAGTGGACTTTAACGTAGGTACATAGCATCGACTGGTTGAAACACTCCAACAAAAAAGACGATGAAGGCCGAGAAGCCGAGATTTTGCTATAAGTCAGGGACGTAATCAGCTGGTTAACGAACCTACCAGAATCCCTCAGCGTCAAAAAGCCTCCTGGATCTATCCACCTATGTTGGGGTTTGGAACCTTCGTCAAAATTAAAGATGGCGGCCGATAACGACGTTGATTCTGAACCTCTGGAGTATTCTTACAAATGTTGTGCGAAAAAAAAGTTGTCAAGTGTTCAAGTATGTGTTAGTTGTGGCTCTGTGTTCCATCCTAGCTGTTGTCAAAGAAAAAGAGGCCTAACCATTGAAAAAACACGGGTAATCTGTTGTTTAAAAAACATAACCTACATAGGTGAGGATATAAACAAACTTAATCCAATTGAAATGTAAATATGTTGTTTAAATTGGGTTTAAAGCAACTACAGAACCAAAACTTGCTTATTCAACAAGAATATAGCAAGGCAAAGGAAAATTTGGCTGATATAACTGAAAAATATAATGAGCTCAAAAACAATGGCTTTCCACTATTGGTACCCGGAGAAAGTAATAAAATTCCAACTCATTCTTATGCTGGTGCCCTAAAAAATGAGTCCATAATTATTGTGAAGCAAAAAAAGAACAGGATAGCAAGAATACAAAGGACGATATAAAAGAAAAAATTAATCCAGCTGGGTTACAAATATCAAAGTTCCGACAAGCATCAAAAGAGGCGGTGGTTATAGGGAGTGAAAACAATAAGCATATAGCATCTTGAGAAGCAGATCGGTAGGGACTATGTTGTTGAGGTTCCAGTCAAGAAAAAATCTAAACTTAGAATTATAAACATAAACAGCTCGGATATAAGCATGGAAGATGATGAGGAGGAGATAGTTAAGGATATTATTAGGAGCAATGGCCTGTCAGAGGAGGAGCATTTTCACATGAAAATTTTGAAGAAATCATTAAATAAGTATAATAATGTAGATTTGATTATTGAATGTGATGCAAAAAGCCATGATGTCTTATTATCTCGAAGGAGGGCAAATATTGGCTGGTCAAGAGCTTATGTTTTTAACCACATTAGTATCCTGCAGTGCTTTAAATGTATAGGATACAACCACTATGCTAAGGACTGTAACGCCAGATCAGTAGTCTGCTCAAAATGTAGTGGGTCTCATTCTTATAAAGACTGTCAATCGCAAGTAACCAAGTGTCCAAGTGTGTAAATTGTGTAAATAAAAACAATAGGAACAAAAATCAATTAATTGATACTAATCACTCTGCATTAGACCGAGATTGCCCTTGTCGAGCTACCATCATTCAGGAGTTTAATAAAAGAGTCGATTATTCTATATAAGTAAGCACTAAATCAAATAACTTTTATATTTATAAATACATAGGTAGTTTTAATAATAATCATTAAGCCAAATAAGATCTTTTTCCAATTGGCCCATTTAAATTTGAGATAAATTTTTACAAATTTTGATGAATTTGTACACTTGGTGCAATCGAATGACTTTGACATTATTGGGGTCACAGAGACGTGGCTAAACGACCAGGCATCCTCTGATGATATATCCATTCCTGGTTATATTTTTCACAGGAAGGATAGGGGCTTTGAAAGAGGAGGCGGGATAGGCATCTATGTAAAGTCCAAATATCAGTTTAGTCCTATTACTTTTGTAAATTCTCCGCCAGTGGTGAGGGGTTTTGAATAACTTTGGGTCCGAGTCAAGCTATGCAGTAAGTCTACTGTGGCGGTAGGGGTACTGTATCGAACAGGACATAATGTTCCAGAATGTGTGAATGTGTTGGATGTTTTCCTACCTGAAATGTTGCCAGTAGATAATTATATTGTGGCCCTAGGCGATCTAAATATTAACATGTTAAACATTATGGATCCTGTGAGCGAGTTATTCGATGGATATGGCTTTTCTCAAGTGATAGATGAGCCAACAAGGGTAACCGACCAATCAGCAACTCTTTTGGATCCAATTTTTATATATCCAAAAGAAAATGTGGTTGACAGCGGCATTATAGATTCTAGTATAATCAGTGACCATATGATGACATTCTGTAAAATAGACCTTCCATTGACTACGCGAGTTACTAAATTTGTCACATTTATGGACTTTAAAAACTTTAATGAAAATAATTTCTTACAAGACCTATCAGGTATCCCATGGGACAACATATTTTATTTTTATAATATAGAGGATAAGATTAGCTTTTTAACTCAAAATTTAAAACATCTTTTTGCCATTCATGCCCCTTTAAAACTGTAAAGGTAAATAAACCTCATGCTCCTTGGTTGACTACTGCGATTAAATGTTTAATTTAATTTAATTAAGAGATAAGGCAAGGGTTAGGGTTAGACATGAAAATACTACCGAAAACATACAGCAATATAAAATTCTTAGAAATACTGTTAAAACGGCCATTCGTAGAGAAAAAGCTGCATATCTGACCTATGTTTCAAATGTAGAAAATCAGCGCAAAGTTTGGAAAACACTGCAAGATTTTAATGTATACACTTCTAAAAAAGAAAACAATGACCTTTCTTCAAGTTTTTCTGATGTAAATGCCATAAACGATTATTTCTGCAGTGTTTTTCAAAAAACAAACAACTGTAATGAAAAAATAAGATTTTTTAATAAAAAGTTTAATAATAATTTATCATTTTCTTTTCAATTAGTGGATCAAGCAGATATTTATAGGTGTATTCAAGGCATTCACTCTAACGCGGCTGGAAACGATGATTTGACACTCTTTATGTTAAAATTATGTTTGCCAACTATTATAAATCATGTCACTAACATAATTAATAGTTGCTTAGAAACCGGCTATTTTCCAGAACACTGGAAAAATTCCATTATCTGTCAAATTCCTAAAATTAAAAATCCTGTAAATGTTAGCGATTTGCATCCAGTCAGTTTGTTACCTATTTAATCCAAAGTATTAGAAAGGGTAGTTCATACCCACATATCTGAATATCTTCACCAAAATAGCATAATTCCTATTCATCAATCAGGGCTCATAAAGAGACACAGCACAACTTCTGCATTGCTTAATATTACAGATAATATTGTAAAGTGTTTTGATGAAAAGTTGGCAGCAATATTGGTATTACTCGACTATTCAAAGGCCTTCGATGTGATTGATCACAACCTTCTTTGCTCTAAGCTATCCTACTACGGCTTTGATAACACCTCAACACGTTTTTTAGATCCTATTTATCCAACAGGTCACAGGTTGTTAGAGTAGAGAACAGTTTCTCTCACTCGAGGGCAGTTGTGTCGGGTGTGCCGCAAGGTTCAATTCTTGGCCCTCTGCTTTTTGTTTTATATACCTCGGATATTTTTTCAGTAGTACAAAACTCTTATTTAAAAGCGTATGCTGATGACACTCAAGTTTTGTTTAAATTTAATCCCTCTAACCCAGAAGAGGCGTCAGTTTTGTTAAATAATGATTTACAGGCAATTTTGCAATATTCTAAGCAACATAATTTAAAAATCAATCCTAAAAAAACTGAGGTGCTTCTTTTTTGTTCTGAAAATCAACGTAATATACTTACAAATAGACTTAAACTGGTTATAGATAGTGAAACTGGATATAAAGTTAAAATTTAATAAACTTGTTCAAAGCTTGTTACCAAGAAGTTACATAAAAATGAAGACTTTGTATGCCAATAGGTACATTTTAAATTTTAAAATGAGAACAAAGTTGTGCAGTAGCCTTGTTATGTCTATATATAATTATTGTTTAATTGTGTACTATCCATTTTTAGATGTTGTTACCAAACAAAAAATTCAATATGTTCAAAATACATGCTGTAGATTTATATTTAACTTAAGAAAACATGATCATGTATCTAACAGCATCAAGAGTATGGGATGGTTAAGGTGCAATAATATGTACAAATTGTATTCTATGATTTTCTTTAGAAAACTTTTAGACTGTAAGAAACCTAAGTACTTATACCAAAAATTAGAGCTACGATCGAATGTACATAACTTAAATTTAAGAAACTTTAATTATTTTTCAATTCCTAAGCCTAGAACCTCATTATTTCAAAAAGGCTTTTCATATAACTGTATTAAACTTTATAACTCGCTTTCACCTAATCTTAAACACTGTTCATTACAGAAATTTAAGCTTGCCTATAAAAATGTTTTACTGAATGAGATCAGTATTGTATAATACTATAAATTTGTTACGTTATATTTTTTTTGGGGGTTTTAAAAATTTCTATTAGAAATAATATTTATTTTTTTTATTTTTTTACTGCATGGTCACATAGGGTTTGCAGTTGGTTAAGTGGAAGAATGGCCTATGGCTAAACTTCGCCAACTGTAATCTGGGTGTGTGCGTTATAATATATTTTACTTATAAGTATTTGTATATTTGTATGCATATGCTAATAAAAGACGTTTATTATTATTATTATTATTATTATTATTATTATTATTATTATTATTATTATTATTATCATTATTATTATTAAAGCAGAGTTTTATCCCCAATACCGAAACAGAATTTTTGCACTCGACGGGCGTTTCGCTAACCATGTTAGCATCATCAGGAGATGATTAAAACTAAACCTAAAATCTACCTAACTCTCTGTTATACTAACTGTTTGCTAAATCAAGTGGAACCAAAAGGAACCAATCCTGGAATCCCACTAGTCACGCTTGATCAACCAATACACTGAACTATACGGAATAGGCCCTCTATCTCTAATTTACTGAAGGTGAAATTTTAATCTCGTTTGATGTTAGCTCATTGTTCCCTAGTGTACCAATCCCACAGACCTTGCAATTCCTTGATGACTTACTTGAAAGAATAGTTTTGATAACGAAATCAAACAAGATTATTTAACTTTAACCAAACTTTGCATGGATCAAAATTATTATCAATATAAAAATAACTATTATCACCAAGTTGAAGGCACGCCAATGGGCCTCTATTTATCGCCCTTCTTAGCTAATCTTTCCATGAGTAAACTTGAAAATGACATCATCGCGATTTTCTACACAAAAACCGCTAAAATCGAAGATTTTGTAACAAAACTAAACAACCGTTTCCCCACCATTAATTTACTTATGTAGTCGAGAACAATGGTCAACTATCATTTTTGGATATTTTAGTGATTAGAAACGATAATAACGCACTAGGATTTGACATTTATATAAAAAGTACTGCCACTAACTGATATATTGATAATTACTTCTTCCGCTGTGACCAACACAAAATGGCCAAATTTCATTTTTTAGTACACCGTAAATGGTTAACTTTCCTCTCAGCAGAGAAATATTTAATACTAAAAAGGAGACAATTAAGAATATAGTGAAAGATAATGGTTTTAATACTAACTTAATAAATAGACTAATTAATAAGCATTTGTTTAGAAATACCATTCGTGATTCCACTTCTTTCGTTAATCACGATGAAAATACAAAATATGCCTTGATACCATATAATCCTCAGTATACTAGAGGATTCCAAAAAGTTTTTAAGGGAGTAGGATTAAAATTAGTATACCGAACCCAGTTTAATATTAAGAAATTATTAGATGGTCCAAAGAACAAAACTTAAATATTAGAAAGAATATATGAAATTCGATGCATGGATTATAATCAAAAATATGTTCGGCAACCTAGAAGATCTATACAACCGAGACTCAAAGAACACATAGCTCATTTAAAGAATGGTAGAACAGAAAAACTAAGTGTTGCCAACCATGCTTTTGGTTATTAATCATAGAATAACAATTAAAAATTTAAAATTAATTCACAATATATCTGGTAGGAGATTATTAGACGCATATGAAAGTTTGGATATTATTAAATGTAAGAATAGTTTAAAATAGAGATAGAGGACTTATTCCGTATTGGTTGATCGAGAGTGACTAGTGGGATTCCGGGATTGGTTAATTTTGGTTCCGCTTGATTGAGCAAACAGTGAGTATAAAAGAGAGTTAGGTAGATTTCTGTTTCCGTATTGTGGATAAAACTCTGTTTTAGTCCTGGATCTATTCTTAACAACTAATTCTGATATCCACACCGTAACTGTCCAACTTCCGTTGGGCTCATCAAACCACAATCTTATCTTCACAACCTGTGAACTTACTATCAAAGCACAGGAGCAACAGATACCCCTAAAGGTTTGGCACTACAAATCTGCAAAGTGACGTGATCTTTGCGAGTTTTATCTTTCTTTTCCTTGGAAAGATGTCTGCTTTAGGAATCAAGGTACCTCTGAAACGGCTGATGAGATAACTCAAGTTATCCTAGCTAGTATCGAAGCTCTCATCCTTTCTTCGATAAAACTTATGCCAAACAGTAAAGCATAGTTTGACAAAAATTGCTCAAGAACGATCAATACTAAAAATGTCGCCTCCCGCAAATGGCATCGAGATCCAACAGCCGAAAATCGAAATATATTTATCACGAATAAAAACCCGTGTAAGCGGACAATTGACGAAAGCGAGAAGGAATATAACGAGCAGATCAGATATTACTAAGGAGGAATATAACGAGCAGATCAGATACTACTACGGAAGGTGTTCGAACAAGATGGTACTTGTGTTTCCGCCCAGAGTCGTGTCAAAGAGAAACACTCGTCAGACACAAGCTGCTCATCAACATACGATTCAGTTGCGAACACCTAGGACGTCGCTGTTGGCAGACTCCATTGTCTGGAGGACTGACTCACTCTGGAACGGACTGCCGAGTAACGTCTTTCCCGAAAACTACAAAGTAGAGCGCTTCAAATCCTAGGATTTTCCTTTTGTGTGTGCACCGAACATAAACAAAAATATATGCTGTAGTTATTTCGGGTCTGACATAATTCCAAGAGCGGCTTTTACGAAAGTGTATAGAAAAAAGCAGATTTGACATTTCGTTACTTATTCTAAGTTCTGTTACACCCTTAATTAATCACAAACATCTTGTTATTGTTAACACCATAACTATCAATCAGAAAAGTAGCTCTTACCTATTGGTTTGTATAATATGGAGAGGAATGAGAGTTTTAGTGAGCAAGGAAAATTCGACTCTTATTTATGAAAAGACAAACACCAAAAAATAACAAGTAGTGTTTTGTAATAAATGCTTATTGTATAATACGGCATTCGTATATTTTTTTATTTTTTATAGAAACATTTATTATTTGGCTTTATTTAAGTAAAGCCGGTGGCAAAATGTAAAAATATGCATGGATACCATTCGCGCTTTGAAGTTTATCATCATCGTGCCAGATATACAAGATTTAAAAATATCTTTTACCTACCGGCAGTTTTTTGGCGTATAGCCATACGCTGGCGCTGTGAAAAACATCAAATAATCTACTACAGATGGAATAAAGTAGATAGTGACTTCTTTTTTAATGTGTGAGATCTGTTCTTTTAAAAACTGCATTATCTTAAAGAAGAAATTTTTTGACTTTTCTCCTAACAACATGGGACAATAAATTATTATTGGCAATGAGAACTACATCAAGTTGGCTAATTATTGCATTACCGACTTTAGCCAATTCTCAACTTTTGCCTAATTAGATCCAATAGATAACATAATGAGTAATAAGTAATATTTTAATATTTGAACTCCACCAGTTATTCTTTTATAAAAGTTTTCACACAGATTATTCAGAGAAAAATAAGTGCATGAAGGGCATTTCATTGAAATTAAAAAAATCAAACAGGAAACGATGCAACTCTCTATGTTCTTGTTTCTTGTAGTTTAGCGAACTTTGGAGAGTTTACTAAAAAACCTTAATTAAAAGAGGTTGTAGCAATTTTAGCAAAATATGTCCGAGTGTACTGAATTTTTTTTTTCAATAACATTCCTATATCAATTTTTTTATTACGGGTCTAAAATCAACTGATCACTGCCGATTAAACCGCAAGTTGCTGTTATTCATAATTTATGAAAAACTAAGATGGAAAAGCGTAATTTGTTGTTTTTCTCTAAGTTTTGCTGTTTTCGAATGTATAAAGAGTCCATTTTTAGGATTTTAGGGAGGTATTTCCGTAATAAACATATACACATGCAGTTTTCGCAATACTGCGCCAGTTCTTTGATAAACAAATAATGCTTCATCATCATCATCATCATCATCATCCAGCTTCTCGTGTCCACTGCTGGACATAAGCCTCCTCCATACGCCGCCAAGAATTTCTATGTTGCGCAAGTTGCATCCAGTTGTGTTCTATTCTCCGTATATCGTCTGCCCATCGCGTCGGTGGCCTGCCCAGACTTCATCTATCTTCACGAGGTCTCCATTCTAATAGTCTTTTGGTCCATCTATCATCGTTAAGTCGTGCTACATGGCCTGCAAATGTCCATTTCAGCCTTGTTATTTTCTCTATGATGTCCTCTATCCCCGTTCTTCTTCGAATTTCCGTGTTCTTTACGTGGTCTGTAAGCTTAACTCCTAATATTGATCTTTCCATTTTCCTCTGTGATATCCTTAGCTTATTTATGTTGTTTTTAGTGAGCGTTAGTGTTTCGCATCCATATGTTACCACTGGAAGCACACATTGATTGTATATCTTTCGCTTAAGGCTCGTAGGGATTTCGCTATTAAATACGTTCTCCAATTTGCCGTATGCAGTCCAGCCTAACCCGATTCTTCTTTGTATCTCTGGTGTCTGGTTGTCTCTAGTGATTTTTAATTCGTGACCAAGGTATCGATATTGTGTAACTTCATCTATGATATTGTTTTCTAATTCTATTGTTCCACCAATGACTAAGTTTGTCAATACATTTGTTTTACTTTCGTTTATCTGTAATCCCACTTCATTAGTTACTTGTGCAAGTTCATTAAGCATTACTTCGGCTTTATGAAGGTCATCGGCAATGAGGACAATATCGTCGGCGAATCGAAGGTTGCTGAGCACTTTTCCGTCGATGTTTATCCCTGTCTTACACCAGTTAAGTTTTTTAAAGGCGTATTCAAGAACTGCCGTGAAGAGCTTTGGTGACATTGTGTCCCCATTGTCTGACGCCTCTCTCCAATGGGAACTCATTGATTTTTTCGTGGAGTTGAACACTTGCCGTTGATTTTTTATAGATGTTATATATTAGGCGGCTGTATCTGTAATCCACACGACATTGGGTGAGAGTCTTGACTATTCCTTTAGATTCTATCGTGTGAAGGCCTTTTGGAAATCAACAAAAACAAGAACTAGTGGTCGGTTGTATTCTATGGTTTTCTCTATCAGGTTTTTTAACGTTAGAAGGTGATCGTTGGTGCCAAAACCTGAGCGAAATCCGACTTGCTCTATTGGTTGGTATAGGTTCAGTTTATTTTCCAGTTTGTAAGTGATTATTTTGGTGAAGAGCTTATACAGATGGGAGATAATGCTTATACGTAATGAATATCCTAACTAACGATAATATGCCTTATTGATTTTGTAAATTGTATATTACTATTTTATTGAAAAGAAAATATTGAAACAAATCCTACTAATGCTAGACACTAGATCCTGCCTTGCCAACCTTTTTATTTACTTGGGATATAAGTAATACAGATTTTTACACATCGGCAAAAAGTGAGAACAATGTACTTCAGCCCAATTTTTAATTAAAGCTTGATAAGTATATTATAGATTTTTTTATATTGAGCTTATGAAAAAAATCAAAGAATACTGTTTTTCTTTGCAAAGTTTAATTAACGTTTCTAATGTGTCCTAAGCCTAATCAACATCTTCGCACATAATCAACATCTTCGCACATAATCAACATCTTCGCACCCACACCGCTCGTCGAGCGCCATAGGGTCTCCCTTTAGTGTGTGTGCCACTGCCATAAAAAAAAATAAGCCGCCCATATTCATTATATCTTCGGCAAAAATATTTTCAAATATTTGTTGTTCTTCACTTTTCCCCAGCTAGTATTAATATCTTACTCATTTATTAGATTTTCGTCAATTTCTTCCTTTAGTCTCCCTTGGTACAGCTGCTTTATTGATGGATCCCACAGTGACTCAATATTTATTTTTTCTGTCTTCGTTATTTGTTTTCTCACCTTTTGCCGTGTAATTTTAATTTTAATTTTTCCTAGTAGCATACTGTGATCGCTACCTACGTTAGCCGAGTTTAATGTTCTCACATCAAGTATCTGACTTGGTTGTATACATCTATTATTGACTATTGTTGATGTGTGTCCTCTGGTGTTTGAGAAGGTCAGTTTATATTGATATTTGTTATTAAAGAAAGTATCATAGAATATCATAGTTTTTAAATGTTCCAGTTTAGGAATTAGGCTGCTACAAATTAATGCGAGTTCTATATAAATTAGTATGGTTCAAGTATACATCCCAACAATAGACTATGGGGATGAGGAAATGCAAAGTTTTACCCCTAAATATACATATCGTAAAAAGCTAAGAAAATAAAACTTAGCATTAATAATGCGTGACTACAAAGCCAAAATTAGGAGAAGTAGGGAAAATAAGTAAGAAACGAACCGGAGAAATACGGAAACAGCAGCATTTCAGAAGAGACTTGCAAAACCAAAAAAAAGGCATAATTACTTAGAGCATACTAACATAAACTAACCCAATCTATCTCAAACTAAACAAATCTAGCTCAAGGTAACCAAAACAAACCCAAATTAACCAAATCTAACCCTGCGTAAACTAGCCAAAGTTAACCCAAAGTAACTCAAACCCACCAAAACAAGCGCGCGTAGTGCGCTTCTTTCGTAGCCGACTCAAAGCAACCCAAACTAACTAAAATTAACCCAACCTAATCCTAATAAACCCAAACTAACCAACGCTAAACTAAATTAATGAAAGCTTACCCGAAATAACAGAAGATGTAACGATATTTAGCTAAATATGTTAATTCAAATTGAAGGGGTTATCCTAAACAGTTACAATTATTGATTACAAAAGGCCCCTCAACAACTCCTGACTCCTCAGTTCAACTAGTGGATATAGGGAACCATCTAATCAGCCAAGGCATTAGTAATGAGTGCATTTGCGAAAAATGCACACAAAAAACGAAACAGGCTCTTTCCGTTTGGGTGCAGCAGCAGCCGATATTATGGAGGGGTCCTTGAAGTGTGTGGGAATCTTGGTTAACCATTTTCACAATATTCAGAGCCGTCAACAAGCTCAAACTGTGCACGGAGCCAAAAACTGATTGTTTTTCATCAGAATGTGTGTTCAATACGAAACAAGGTTGAAGAGCTGGAGGTATTTCTCTTGGGTGCTCAAGGCAGGATAGACTTTGTATGTCTTACAGAGTATTTTTTGTGTGAAGATAAACTGGAGTAATTCCATGTCGAATGATACACCTGTATGTCTAGCTACACAAGGAAGATGCGCCAACATGGTAGAGCATTAATCCTGATGAAATGCGATGTCAATGGATATGAACGGAAGGACCTGGTAGGATTGTCAGTTGAAATAACATACCAGATAGCTGCAGTTGAGGTAACAGAGCTAAGCACTATTGTTGTTGCCATTTACCGCCCACCAGGAGGAGACTTTGATATCTTTATGAATGTAGTAAATTCTTTGTTAGAAATTGTAACCACAAGTTTTAAATATATATGTATTGTTGGAGATTTTAATATAAATTTTAGCATCCAATCTAATCGTAAGCTTCCACCGATCTTCTAAAATCATGCATACTAAAATCAGGAAATTTTTGTAGACGCAAGGGAATTAATCTGTATTGACAATATTTTTAAAAATTTTAAAGAACTTTTATGTTCAAAAACCATTTTTGAACACGTCTTCAAATCTAACGATTTAATTTTTGTACAGTTTAACATTGCACGCCGCTGTCCTCGCATTCCAAACAAATTAATACCTTGGCGATACTACTAACGCCATCTCTTGTTTACCACGTTTATCCACTGCGTCGGCAGGCTAGAAAGCTAAAAGTTAAGCGTCCTCAAACGGCCTCCGACCAATCATAGCGCTTCTCGCTTTATCCGGGCGGTATTACTAGCGCCATCTGTTGTAACCACCTTTACTCATTTGGAGCCGGCCGCGCATCCGAAACTCATCTGACCAATCATAGCGTTTCCCGCTATACTCCGGCGACCGAGTCGACCAATCACGGCGCATCCTACAGGATAGCCAGTTCACTCAAACTAAAATTCCCTAAAATTCACATCTTTAATATTCAAATTTCATGAAAACTAATCAGCAGATTTCAACCGGATTTGTATTGAAATTCATAATATTAATTTAGACAACCGGTCATGTTAAGTTTTTACACAATATCTCTGTATTTACATTATTGCCCTTTCCATGCCGAAGCGGTGCATCTTCTCCCACCAGAAGGGGCGGTAACAACTTCTTCAAGTTGCTCTAGTTTCCACGTTCTAGAATTCAGTATTGAGTAAAAAGTAGTGTCTTGAACCTCGACCATGTAAGTCGCAAAAGGCGCACCCCCGTTTCTAGCCAGCTGGCGCTAGGCGCCATGCCGGCAAGTTTTCACGTTTTGATACCTCATCATCTCTAGTTTGTTACTCAAGTGATATAGTGATATCCTGGCATAATCATCGTCACATCAAGCCTGCAATAAGGTATTTATTGGCAAATTTAATGCCATTATTCTCCCGCTGAGCAATGGCGTCCCAATTGGTCTTATCCATGGGAGTTGTACAATCGAGCCCTGTCTCGAACCACACCACACTCAATAGAGCCTAGTCTCTAAATCTCAAGTAAGTAAACGAACATGTTTACAATCACATTCTCACAAAGCCTACAAAAAGGTATTTTTGGGCATCTCATTGCCAATTATGGAGACCGACTGATCTCTAGTACTAAGCCTACAAAAAGGCATTTTTTCGGCATCTACTGCCATATGGAGACCCACTGATCTCTAGTACTAAACCTACAAAAAGGTATATTTCGGCTCTACTGCCATTTTGGAGACCCACTGATCTCTTAGGCTGTGCCATGCGCTGCGCAGTCCCCAATGGTACTTCCATTGGATTTTCAACATTCTATATTACCAGCATACCACTGGATTGCTATAATCTTTGCCTTATTCTAATATAAGGATTACTCTGCACTAGTCTGCATACCCACTTATGCCTTATTCTCACATAAGGATTAAACGGCACTAGTCTGCCAATTTACAGAAGTTATCACAATGCTACATCCCATACGCGGATTTCAACTTACCTATGCTACCTGCATAGCATACTTGTCTTACTAATCATTCATGTGTGCACCAATAAGCCGCATTCACAAGGCATTCATGTCATGCCAATATGCACTAACTGCATACCAGTCAACCACTACAATCCAGTCATTCCTATTTGCAAGAATTTGAACTACATTGTACATAGAAGCTAGCAATAATAGGCCTAGCAAGTGTTTGTCAAAGTGACTTTCCCCCAGTGTTAGAAGATAACCTGAACATTGAACGTTTCTCGTCAATGGTGTTCATAGTGTACATATTAGATTATAGGTGGACTCTAAGGTAATACTAATCCTGTTATTATCGACTGTATATTGTATTTTAATTGTATCAGCTAACATAGTTGATAAGCAGCTGTTCCGCAGGAACTCTAACAGACATTTGACATTTAACTGTATATAGTTTCAAGGTTATGTTTATAACCATATTTTAGCATAGTATTACAACTGTTTGCGCAATGCTTTAGTTTTTAAGAGTATTATTTATGTTATATTTTTCAAGGTCGAAATTTGCCTCGACTGATATTTTTCACATCGTAGCACTGACTACGTGCAATAATTCATTGTTTATATTTTGTATATTTATGAGCTTCTAGTTATTTTCAGGTAAAATAACTTATTAAAATATTCATATAATACTAAAGCTTTTTGTTTTATTTACAAAATGACTTTAGAACTAGCCCTATGGTAAAATTTCAGTGCCCAAGAGCACATTTCTTTTTGTTCAGAAAATCGACCAAGATCGACTCTGAAACACTTTTAAGCTACTACACTGATGTTTTCATGGGTTTAATATCTGACCATAAAGCAGTTCAAATTGAATTTGATTGTGTAAAAACATCACCCTGTAATGAAGATACTGTCTTCTCTCATAGACCCATAACATAAAGAGGCATTCAACATTTAATCTTGGGTTCAGGAATAACAGATCAACCACAGGAGCTATAATATTGGATCTCCTGGAGTATGTAGTTGAGGGCTTTGAGATGGGGTTTCATGTTGGAGCAACTTTCTGCGACCTCTTAAAGGTCTTCGACTGCATATCCCATGAGCTTCTTCACGAAAAACTAAAATTTTATGGCTTGAGCAATCAAAGTCTTGCACTGCTGCAAACATATCTCATGAGACGTACTCAAAGAACCTATGTCACTGGTGCTTGGTCTGAGGAGTGTCTAATTAGTCATGGGGTACCTCAAGGGTCAATACTGGGACCGCCCCTCTTCATAATTTATCTTAATGATATCAATCAATCTGTGGGGTGTAAGCTGGTGTTGTATGCAGATGACACTACAGCTCTGTGCAGAAGTGACAGTCTGGTTAACCTAGATGAAATGATGGAGGGGGCGGTCTCAGGTTTGGACCAATGGTTTAATGCAAATCGATTAACACTCAATGTGGGAAGACTTAGAAATTGTTGTTTTCGTTAAGAAACACTGAAGGTACCAGTGCTGCTAAGACCGGGGCAGTGAGGTTTCTGGGGGTTCACTTTGATCATGCCCTAGTTTTTGACAAGCACTTTCATTCTTATATGCAAAGAAGAACCTCTTTAGATACAACCAAGTAGGGAACTTACATAATCATAACACAATGCAGGCTGAACATCTACACATGCTCTATCTTAGACTCAAGAAATCTGAGATATAGTCAAAAGCGATCTTCTCATGCGGGTCCAAAGGTCACAATTTTCAGTAAAAACTTCATTCGTGGCAGATTTTGCGTGTAAAATCTGTCAAAAGAATGACATTTAATGAAAAATG
Source organism: Pissodes strobi (assembly GCA_016904865.1). NCBI lineage: Eukaryota > Metazoa > Arthropoda > Insecta > Coleoptera > Curculionidae > Pissodes > Pissodes strobi. The sequence goes on from MU185582.1 coordinate 73,379, forward strand.
TGACCTTTGGACCCGCACGATAAAACCGCTTTTGACTATATCAATTCTCCATTACGCCCCAGCTTTTTTTAATAAATTGCCACATGACATAAAAGCCTTACCAGAGAAACATTTTGCACATACTGTGAAAAATATACTGTGTGCTGGGGTTTTTTATAGCATCAATGAATTCAAGCAGTCAGGTCTGTAGCTATCTTACCAGGAAGTTATTGGATTGTTCGATTTATCAATATTCTAATTAAAATTTTCAACTTGTGTTTCTGATGTGTTTTAATATCCTATTGTATTTGCTTTACAGCTAAAGATAGGTATAGGATATTATACACAAAATATGTTTAGATTTTTCTAGAGAGTCCAAAAATGTAGTAATATACAGGGTGTTCCATTTAAAAAATATCAAAGTGACCCCTAGCACTTTTATTTCATGTGCAATTGTTTTTTGCTAAACATGTCTGAATTCGCGGGAGAAAATTACATAATTTCAGTTTTTTTTTTTTATAAAATTACAGGGAAATCGCTTTATCTAGTCCCTGTACATTAATTTCTTTTCAAAATATGCTTTAAGATATTTAGTTCCTCGCAGAAGAATAACGAGATGTTTTCTCCCAATCCCACAGATTGGCTGATAAGTTCACCTACACAAGATGAGTTTCCTACAAGTTCACCTTATTGGACCATTATGGACTATTTTGTGTTTCCTTACTTAAAAAATGACTTTTCAGAAGTTTTTTTGCCTCGATTTTAGCTAATTTTCCAGAATGGTAACAAATAATTGTTGGAGAATGTGCAACCATATATGGAGAAGTTGCAACCATACGTAACGTCAGAAATATTAACATTAAAAATGTTTCTGTTATCCTAGTTATAGGGCCTCAAATCGTGAAAAAGTGCATGAGATCTACATTTGTGCATTTTCCACATGACGTTATACGCGTGAGAGATCGTGTTAATTTGTTTATTTAAATTTAAATTTGATCGGAATGGGTTCAAATGACTAAAATAAATTGGAACTAACTGAAACTAACCGAAAGTTTATTGAACGACTAACCAAAACTAACCAAATGCACCAAAACGGGCTAAAACGTGTCGGAACAAGTTACAAAAATTAAAGTAGTTAAAACTAACCAAAATGAACCGAATTTTGGCGACTAACCCAAACAAATCAAAAACATTAAATTTGATTATAACGTATCGGAACCGGTTCAAATGACTAATATAAAATGGAACTAACTGAAAGTAGCCGAAAGTTGATTGAATGACTAACCGATAGCACCAAAATGGGCTAAAATGTATTAGATTAAAAATATTAAAGTAAGTTGAAATTAATCTAAATTTTAACGACTAATCAAAACTAACCAAATACAATAAAATTGATTATAACGTATCGGAACCGGTTCAAATGACTAAACTAACTATAATTGTCCGAAAGTTGATTGAACGACTAACAATAGTAACCAAAAGCACCAAGTTGAAACTAACCCAAAGTAACCAAATATTGGCGAATAACTAAAATTAACCAAAAACATTTAGATTAAAAATGTAAAAGAAGGTTAAAGCTAACCCAAATTAACCGAATTTTGGCGACTAACCAAACCTGACTGAAAACATTTAAATTGCTTAGAACGTACCGCAACCGGTTCAAATCGCGAAAATAAATTGGAGCTAACTGAAAGTAACCGAAAGTTGATTGAATAACTAACCAAAAATTAACCAAAAGTAACTAAAAGCGCCAAAACGGGCTAAAACGAATCAGAACAGATAAAAAATGGTAAAGTAAATTAAAATTAACCCAAATTAACCGAATTTTGGCGACTAAATAAAAAACATTAAAATTGCTTATAAGTACCGGAACCGGTTCAAATGACTAAAATATATTAAAACTAACTGAATTTTACCGAAAGTTGATTGAGCGACTAACCAAAATTAACCAAAAGCACCAAAACGGGCTAAAACGTATCGAAATAGATTTAAAATATTGAAGTAAGTTAAAACTAACCAAAACAAACCGAATTTTGGTGACTAACGCAAACAAATCAAAAACATTAAATTTGATTATAACGTATCGGAACCGGTTCAAATGACTAATATAAATTGG